>LR990871.1:14253661-14456893 GCA_905163395.2 Endotricha flammealis
TCTGAGAATTCTTTACAAGGTCAATCAGACAAGCGAAGCAGAACTCCTGCAAATAACAAGTCTGCCTTTCGGACTCTCGTCTGCGCCAGTAACATTTGCGACAGTTTCCAACTGGATAGCCCAAGTGTTACGCAGCAGAGGCATGCGATTGATCGTCTACCTCGACGACTATTTAATTGTCAATCAGGACATGCGGATTTTAAGAGAACAGGCTGCGGAAGCCGTTCGACTTCTGTCCACACTAGGTTGGACGATAAACCTCAAGAAATCCATCCTTGTTCCTACTCGAATTATAGAGTATCTAGGCATTGTCTGGAATCTCCAGCTAAACTTGAAAGTTCTTCCTATGGAGAAACAGTTCAAAATTCAAGCGATGGTGAATGCACTCATACGGACAAACGAGTGGAATCTCAAGGACGCACAGCGGCTCCTAGGCATGCTGAATTTTGCGGCCTTTGTGGTACCAAGAGGCCGGCTTCATTGCCGCCCTATTCAAATGGCCAGTGCCCTTCTTTCCAAAGACCAGCCATATTCAAAAGACGTGCTCAGTCTTGCGACAATAAAAGTGCTGAAATGGTGGATAGCGGCGCTCTCGGCGAGCACACCTATTCATCCCCAACCAGCTGCTCATTTTTTGACGACAGATGCGTCCGGCACAGGCTGGGGCGCGGTAATCGACGGTGTTCGATCGAGCAGAGGCACTTGGCTTGCCAGCCAAACAGCTTGGCACAGCAATCTAAAGGAAATGTGGGCCATTATTCAGTCGATTCGCAGACATCGATATCGATTGCAAGGGACAACCGTATTGACTCAATCCGACAACAAAAGCATTGTCAGTTATATAAGGAACGAAGGCGGCCTTCGCTCAAAAGGTCTTTATCAGATGACCTGCTTACTATTTCAACTTTTAGACGAGAACAGTATAAAAATCGTACCGCATTATATACCAGGTCAATACAATATAGAGGCGGATTTACTATCCCGGCAAAAAGCACAAGTAGAATGGTCTCTGTCTCGAGAAGCATACAGCCAAGTATTTCAGCGTTTTGGCATACCTCAGATCGATCTTTTTGCTTCGAAGAATGCCCACATTCTTCAACGATATGTGACACGAGACTGCTGCGACCAGAAAGCAGAGTACCACGATGCATTCAGCAGGACCTGGTGCTATCACAGAGCATGGATATTTCCACCACCGCATTTGATACCCCGGGTCCTAGCGCATCTCAACAATGCCAAGGGCTTGTACCAAATAGTGGCTCCTCGATGGGACAAAGTGTTCTGGCGTCCAGACCTAAAGAGCAGAGCAATAACAGCACCATGGACAATAACCAACTTGAGGTCGAAATTACTCGATGCTCGAACACAAATGCCACCACCACATGTGGATCAAATGTGTCTCGAGGTTTGGTTAGTGAGAGGTGGAACCACCTGTTAACTAATTGGTCACCAGAAGAAATGGAGTTATTAGATTCAAGTTGGAGGCCATCCACTAGAAGAATATATTCTTCAATATGGTCGAAATGGCAAAACTGGTGCGTCTCCAAAGGTATAAACTGCTTGTCTCCAACGGGGTCACAGTTAGCCAAATATTTGGCTTATCTCCACTTAGAAGAGAAGCTGTCATATAAGACCATACTTGTTTATAAGTCTACCGTGGCAACTTTATCTGATCCGACTTCTGAGTCGCTTAGTGATAATCCCTTGGTGAAACGCATTTTGAAGTCCATATCTGTGGCTAATGCGTTTTCTAGGCCAAGTAAGCCCTCAATATGGGATCCAAGGCGAGTCGTTGAATGGATGTTGTGTCACGTCCCTGACAATTTTACTCATTACGAAGTATCTCGTCGCACAGCCTTAATACTTCTTCTGGCGTCCAGTCGTCGCGTACATGATCTTACCCTTTTGCACATTGACAGAGATCACTATGAAGATGGAGATAATTTTATAGTATTACATCCAGCCTTCGGTTCTAAAACCGACAACTACTTACTGAGGCAATCTTCGTGGAAGTTTGTAAAAGCGACGGACGACAGGACATGCCCAGTTTTTTGGCTAAAGAAATTAATAGAAGTGAGTTCGCAACGCAGAAATAATTCTGGATTGACGGAACTATTTATAACAGTTCGCGGCGTAACCCGCGCTGCCTCACGCACTGTGCTAGGTGGTTGGGTAAAGTCATTGCTACGAGCAGCTGGTGTAGAAGCCAGCGCTGGCAGTACACGTAGCTAGTGATGGGCAGGAGAACATTTCCGTTCCGAGAACTTTCTTGGAAAGAGAACATTCTGAAACATTCTCTTGAACGGAGAATTTAAGAGAATTTACGGAAATTTAAGAGAATCTAAACCAAGTATGTAGACTTTTTAATTTTGACATAAAAATAGATGACTATGCATGTAATTTCAGTAGCTATGAATGCCATAGTGAAGATACATGTCAGGTAGGTAGTTATAATGACGTTACATTTGATTTTCCATATATATAAAATTCTAAGTCCTAACTGACTGACTGACTTAACTATATAAAAACGCATAGCCCAAACCGCTGGGTCTAGAGATTCAAAATTTGGAATGTTGGTTTCTTACAACGTCCTGGGAGTGTACTAAGAAAGAATTTTTTCAAAATTCCCACGGGAAAGCGAGATATACGCAAACGAAATTGCAAAGGTTTTACTGATCCGCTGGGTTTAGTGATTCCAAATTTGGAATGTAGGTTCCTAACGACACCAAGAAAGGATTTTTCAAAATTCCCACGGGAAAGCGAGATATATGCAAACGAAGTTGCGAGGGTATATCAACGCACAGCCCAAACCGCTGGGTACAGAGATTCCAAATTTGGAATGTAGGTTCCTTACGAGTTATGACATCTAAGAGTGTACCAAAAAGGATTTTTTTAAATTCCTAAGGGAAAGCGAGAACGCAAATGAAGTTGCAACGGTTTTACTGATCCGCTGGGTCTATTGATTCCAAATTTAGAATGTAGGTTCCTTACGACATCTAAGGGTGTACTAAGAAACGAATATTCAAAATTCCCACGGGAAAGCGAGACATACGCAAACGAAGTTGCGAGGGTATATCAACGCACAGCCCAAACCGCTGGGTCCAGAGATTCCAAATTTGGAATGTAGGTTCCTTACGAGTTACGACATCTAAGAGTGTACCAAGAAAGGATTTTTTTAAATTCCTAAGGGAAAGCGAGAACGCAAATGAAGTTGCAACGGTTTTACTGATCTATTGATTCCAAATTTAGAATTTAGGTTCCTTACGACATCTAAGGGTGTACTAAGAAACGAATATTCAAAATTCCCACGGGAAAGCGAGACATACGCAAACGAAGTTGCGAGGGTATATCAACGCACAGCCCAAACCGCTGGGTCTAGAGTACTCTAGAGATTCCAAATTTGGAATGTAGGTTCCTTACAACGTCTAGGGGTGTACTGAGAAAGGATTTTTCAAAATTACCACGGGAAAGCGAGATATACGCAAACGAAATTGCAAGGGTTTTACTGATCCGCTGGGTCTATTGATTCCAAATTTGGAATGTAGATACCTTACGACATCTAAGGTTGTACCAATAAAGGATTTTTCAAAATTCCCACGAGAAAGCGAGATATACGCAAACGAAGTTGCGAGGGTATATCAACGCACAGCCCAAACCCCTTGGGATAGAGATCCAAATTTGGAATATAGGTTCCTTACGACATCTGAGGGTGCACCAAGATGGGATTTTTCAATATTCCTACGGGAAAGCGGGATATACGCAAATGAACTTGTGAGGGTATATCTCGCGGACCCAGCGGATCAGAAAAACCATTGCAATTTCGTTTGCATATGTCTCGCTTTTGGAATTTTGAAAAATCCTTTCTCAGTACACCCTTAGACGTCGTATGAAACCTACATTCCAAATTTGCTATCTCTAGAGTACTCTAGACCCAGCGGTTTGGTATGTGCGTTGATATACCCTCGCAACTTCGTTTGCGTATACCTGGCTTTCCCGTGGGAATTTTGAAAAACCCTTTCTTGTTACACCCTTAGATGTCGTAAGGAACTTACATTCTGAATTTGGAATCTCTAGACCCATAGGATCAGTAAAACCGCAACTCATTTGCGTATATTTTGCTTTCCCGTGGGAATTTTTAAAAATCCTTTTTTGGTATGCCCCTAGATGTCGTAGAGAACCTACATTGCAAATTAGAATCTCTAGACCCAGCGGTTTGGGCTGTGCGTTGATATACCCTCGCAACTTCGTTTGCGTATATCTCGCTTTCCCGTGGGAATTTTGAAAAATCCTTTCTTGGTATACCCCTAGATGTTATAAGGAACCTACATTCCGAATTTGGAATCTCTAGACCCAGCGGATCAGTAAAACCCTTGCAACTTCATATGCGTATATCTCGCTTTCCCGTGGGAATTTTTAAAAAACCTTTCTATGTACACCCCTAGATGTCGTAGGGAACCTATATGCCAAATTTGGAATCTCTAGACCCAGCGGTTTGGGCTGTGCGTTGATATATAGTTAAGTCAGTCAGTCAGTTAGGACTTTGAATTTTATGCATATAGAAAATCAAATGTAAAGTCATTATAACTACCTACCTGACATGTATCTTCACTATGGCATTCATAGCTACTGAAATTACATGCATAGTCATCTATTAAAATGTCTAAATTAAAAAATCTACATAAGTCGTTTAGATTCTCTTAAATTTCCGTAAATTCTCTCCTTTCCGAGAACGTTTCCTCAATGTTTCCACTAAGAGAACATTTCCGGAAATCGCCCATCACTACACGTAGCGCTGCTTCATCTCTTAACTGGCTTGACCATTGTTCCATTGAGGAGATTATGGCAAAAGGCAATTGGCGTTCCCCTAACACTTTTGCAAAATTTTATTCAGCTGAGATAAATTGTCAGTCGAATAACCAAAGCCTTAACCTGGCACGAACATTTAGTTCTATATAGGTTATAATATAATATATGATTCTAGTCTACATGTATTAATACCCTAATGTACTGATAATATTATGTTCAAAAACAGTTTTGAATTGTTACATTGCTTGTATTTAAATTAAATTACACAACTGATTATAAAAACAAAAAATATTGTTTTATTACTAGGAACCTAAATGAGAAATAACCTTCTCGGGTCATTAAAGAAACTTATTTTTACTTTTCACACATTGGCATACTATATTACAACAATAAATTTGCTTGCCACCAGGCGATAACAAACACATCTCACTCTATAGGTCTCGAATAACGGTTCAGCGCATATAATATAATGTTTTACCTAAAAATAAAACAGTTATTATATGCATAAACCTTATTCGAGACCTATATTTCTAATTCTGCCTGTTGTCTTTACTAAGACCTTTCAGTGAGATGCAATGTGACGGCGCAACTCTGCACAGGTGACAAGCAAGGCTCCCCTCCACTCGGACTTAGCCGCCGGGAGTCGAGTGGAAGGGACGCTTCGTGATTGGTCGGGGCTGTTCTGACGTAAGCGGAAGTGATGCTGTCTCACTCTATAGGTCTCGAATAAGGTTTATGCATATAATAACTGTTTTATTTTTAGGTAAAACATTATATTAAATGATTTCTATGCGTACGAATTCGATAAAATTAATAATAATAAACCTATTATAAAAATATAAAAATACAAACTACTTACTACAAATAGGTACTACTAACATACTAAAGTGTATTTTATAAGTACAATGATCTTTTTTGGTAATACAATGCGGCTAAAAGTCTACCGACATATTAATTGTAGAATGTATAGTAATGACAATCCGGCTTATCGTTGCCCGCCGTAATACAAAACGGCCCTGTTTTTTAAAACGGCTAACTGTATTAGCGCGAATTACGCAAAACGCCTGCGAAATATGCCTAGCATACATTTCTTTGCATTTTCAGAATTCGAGTTGAACATCGCCGTGATCTTCGAGGATGACTACTTGGTGACGGAAAACTTCCCAATATTATTGTTAAGGTGTAAATAAAACTTATAAATGTAATTTGTTTTATGTCATATTGATTGTTGTAAATATTGTAATTACTTATTATTTTTTAATTATACTAAAGTTAAACGTTAATGTAGTTTACTTGTTACTACAAACATTTTAATATAATTTAATTTGAAACTTTAGTAACAAAATATTGAGTGATGTGCCCTCAGGTTTCTACTATTATACGAAAATCAATTCACAATCTATAAATATTACTCGACAAGGAAGGAATGACGAAAGGAGACTTATTGACTTCTATAAATGAAGATCCACAAAGTCTAAATTATGATTTTTGACAATAATATTTATTGGCGTACATTAAGGTAACAAACTTACTAAATACCTACTTTATTATTTACACTTTTCACTTGACTGTAAACTCGCCCCACAGCAGACCACAAGCTGCCAAAAAGCGGGAGGGCCTGCCGCAGCGCACCCTGTACAAACTTGATTTGCATTTGACACAATTCGCCCACATATTGCAACTAACATTGAGCAGGCAATAATAATATAATAATAACCTTAATATCTAAAACGCTGATTTCATAAAAATTACTAAAGTCTGCAAGGACATTGACTTGTAGCCAATGGTCCATTGGCTCATTTATAACTTAGCCCTTTCAGCGCCCATGTATAATGTTTGCGCTTATTATCAAGTGCTAAATGGACATTATTAATTCACTTAAAAGTGTGTAGCGGTCGTTTTACGTCACGCTGCAAACACAGTACGTCTGTTTTGGCCTACGGGGCGCCAAAGTAGGCGGTGTTGAGGATGAGCGCGAGGACGACGAGGCAGTAGCCGGCCAGCAGCGCCATGGCCACGCAGAAGGCGGGCCGCGGGCACGGCAGGCGGGGGCCCCGCGCCGGCAGGGGGCCCCCCGCGCCGGGAGGGCCCTCCGCGGCAGGGGGGCCCGCGGGCCCTCAGGGCGCGCCCTCGCCCGCCTCGCCGCCGTCGCCGCGCGGCTGCACGTAGTTGCGGCACAGCCCGAAGAAGTGCTGCGGCCGCAGGTTGCGCTTCATCGCGTCGAACCTGCACAGAGGGAGCGTGATCTCTCGCGTCCGTCGTGTCGTGCGCCGAGACGCGATGCGGGGCGGGCTCACCTCCAGCCGACGTGCGCCATGCACCCGCGGCACAGCGCGATGCTCCACGTGTACCCGGGGAACCACGAGTACTCGGCGGAGGCGGCGCCCGTGAGCTGCGCCTGCGCCTGCGTCACCGTCACGATGTCGTGCATGTACCCGCCGGGGTTGGTGTAGTTGCCGTGCGGGCCCGCCGACGACATCGCGAACAGGTGCTCGCCGCGCGCCACCTCGCCGCGACACGCCGCGCACACCAGCGCGCTCTTCTGCAACACGACGCCAGCTCAGCTCTGCCGCACTCACCCCACCCGACCCATTCGCGGCGCTCACCTCCACGATCCCGGCGATGAGCTTCACCTCCATGTGCAGGCGCAGCAGCGCGTTGTCCACCACGAAGAGCGCGAGCCGGTCGCGCGGCGCCAGCGCCAGGTTCGACGCCACCCAGAAGGACAACGAGACCGCGTCCTCGGGCAGCTTGCCTGTCGACATCGCATCGCATCGGTCACGCTGTGCTGCGTTAGAGCAACACTAAAATGTGTGAGAACGAGACCCAACCGAGCATGACGGTGCTGAAGTAGTCCTCGATGTGCTGGCGCATGCGGCCGTAGTCGAAGACGTCGTGCACGAAGAGCGGCCACGGCGTCACGGCCGCGTCCATGGCGCGCAGCACGCCGCGCAGCCTGCAACAGCGAGGGCGTGAGATCGGGGCGGCCGAGCCTGCCCTGGCTGCCAGGTCCGGCCTGCGCGATACGCACCTGCCCGCGCGCAGCGCGTCGAGGCTGGCCAGGCGCGGCGGCCGCAGCGGGTCGCCCAGACGCACCTCGGGCAGCACGCGCACCTCCGCCAGACGCATCCTATTGTACATTACAAATTGCACCTCAAATTGTAAACGACGTTTGATTTTACTAGATTGGCTAATTACCTGACATAGGTCTCTATGGGAACAGCATGCTTGGGCATGTTAACGAGGCGGAAGCGGTGCGTGGCGCGCGCCTTGAAGGACAGCCGCGGTGGAAGCGCCTCGGGCGCGTCGGCGTCCGGCTCCAGCACCTCAAACACTTCGCACAGCACACCATATCCAGACACTAGAGTTCCCGTTTCGCTGCACACATATGTTTTTACTTCTAAATAAAGTTAAATTAACATTGTAGTATATATAACATCTTCTGTAGTCTCACTCAAGTAACTTATAGGTAGATTGTAACTAAGTAATCTACCTGTAACCTATTTGAGGAATAAAGATAATTATTAAGTAAACAAGCCTGGTGGTATTTTTAGAACTAAACAAATAGTAATAAATGTTCTTGGACAAAGAATAGTTATTACATTTGTTTAGTATGAACAGGTAATTGCAACATTGATATAGACAAACAGAAAACTGACTTGGGACACAGCAGGCCAAAGAGCTTATCCTGACGGAGAGCTGATGTCAGAATGGTGGCATCATGCTCATGTGACAGGAGCATGGGAACAGTCTCTCCTGGGAACACAGCTCCATGGTGGGCCAGCAGTGGGACCCGTCCGATCCAGCCTGCCTCCAGTACACTGCGTCCGCTTATCGGCACCAGTCCTGGGCCCATATACTGTAACCATATACAAAAAAAAAACTTTATTACCTACAATATGGGTCTCTAACAATATTCGTATTACAAAATATTCGACATAGAACACGTCATAGATGAAAGAGCTCGAAACTTTTTAACTAATAGAACTCAGTATGAGCCAAATGCACAATAACATACGGAGTGCGCTGCGGCGAGCGCGATGTCGAACTGCTGCTCCTCCTCATCGCTGTTCGCCTCGTTCCGCAGCTCATTGTCGTCGTCGCCGCCTGCAACACAACAAAGCACTGTCGCTGCTGCACTAGGAACTAGCTAAACTGCGTCTCTCATTCTCTCAACATTGGTACAACAAAGTTTTTTAATAACTGGACTGATAATACAGTTCATGCGCTTCTAAGTTAGTGTTGCTTTGCTTACCATTGTGATCCATTGTCCGTAATTGTAATTCTCGTAACAACGAAATCTCATCAAAACTCATCGAATTTCCTTTGCAAAAATAACATTTTTGGCGATTTGTTTAGGTAAATTCTCAAAGATAGTTTGAAATAACATTTTCATTTCACTTTTAAATTTTTATAGATAGAGGCCACCATCGGCATAATAATACGGAAGAAATTCTGCCATTGTAATTATTTATGATAAGTATACATAGGATAGGATTATATTAATATGTACTATTAACTAAAAAGTACTTTTTACTAAAAAATTTTCAAAATTTCCCTTTATTTACGAATAACTATCTTTGTAAATGCTCTAAGCACGTTCAGAAATCATACGTTTGCTTCTGTCCCTTCAATCTTGCTCTTTGTTCAGCCGTCCGATATATTTTTTACCTGTGGGCTATGTGGCCATCCTTGCCATTACAAATTTCGCGACATTTCGAACGCATCGTTCGTTCGTTCTACTGACTGCCGTGCTAATGCAGAAGATGTTAAAATGTATAAAATTATTGAGTTGTGCTTGAGAATATTATTCATAAAGTGTCTCATTACGTGTAATTGACCAAAATGTATCTAAATATGGTGTGGTGTTATGTTTTCACATTGACTTTGTTAGATATATCGCTGAACACCAAACTGACAGCCCAGGGGAAGAGCCATGGTAAAATCGATTTTAATTTTTTTTAATGTACCTTCTTGTTTGTCCGCCTTTGGTGCGGAAAACTGTGTCGGTCGCGAAATTGTGTTATAATCTGGTGTAGGAGTCTCGAAATGAGGATATTCAATGATTTGGCAGTTGTTCGGACAATAGTTATTTTGGATCGGGGCCGCGCGACTTGTTTGTCGTTTTCTTTCACTATGCACATGGTATTTTGGTCGGCATCCGCGCCACCGCGCGCCGCCGCTGGAATGCAGCGCAGCCTGCACCGCGCACGCTGCACCTGCCATTGCTGCTGGCGACCATTTTCCAAAGAGGGCTAAAGCAAATGATTTGTAATAAATTGTTGTAACGCAATTTTTCTGGGGTAGATATATCTCTTTGCAATATACCACACGAAAACCATAATACTATAGTGTTCTCATCATCATACATAACTCTATGTAGTGAAAAAGGTTTTACAAATCTATTTCATTTATTATTGATTATTCAATTTTACTGATTTCTCGTATTAACTGTAAAATAGTGAAACCACAAAGTTTATAAAGTTATTTATTTTTAAAGTCTATAAACAAATGAATAATTATGTTACATTTATTTAAAATTTTGGTCAGAGAGTCGCGTTATTAACTAAAATTAAGATTAAGAATTATAAAGACAGTGTCCTTGTGGCAGCATCGCAAAACGCTTGCAACGTTTTCTTGGTGAATAGCTGTAATAGAAATGCTTTGATGGTGTTGAGCGAAGTAGCTGCCAGCCTTTTTCCACAAATTTTATTAGTTTAAGATTATAATTCAGTGTATCTGAATAAAAATTTTATTGTCTTGACAACTTACCTCCTTAATTAACAACTTACTTATTGAAACTTACCTATATTCAAAAGTTACATTAGCTCGCATTTATACCTCTTGTGTTGCTGAAATAGTCTTAAATTGTAATTATTATTACTCTCATGCAGCCATAGTCATGGTTTTAGAATTTGAATATTAGGGCAATGAAGGCCTATCTACTCTTTTATTTGTAGTTTTTTTTTGTTGGTAGCATAGTAGTACTTTTCGTTGTACTTGTATAATGTTTGAGGCCTATAATATCTTCAAGTCCTTTGTTTAATCAGCTGTACCCATAGATTTAGTATATAACTTACTAGCGTATAGATCGGCAAAAAATACACTAGTGTGCGTGTCATGTACATGTGTGCAAGCAAGATATATAATTTTGTAGATTTTCCTTTTTGTTTGAGTTACATCCAGGCACTGCACAGGTAACCATGTATAATCACACCTAATTAACACCAAAACTACACTTAGAAATCATAAATTTTGTAAAAATAAGTGGGATTCGTTTTTAACACGACTGACGTCAGGGCGACACAGGCCGATAGCGTGTATAGGAAGAATGGTCTCGCCTATCTATCTCGCTCTAACAAACGCGTATGCTATGATATGATCTATCTCTTTTGCATTGCCAATCTATATGCTAGTTAGCATATACTAAATCTATGGCTGTACCATTATGCATGGTACCATATATAGTAGTTGTCTTTACGTTCTTGTTCTTTCATGCATGACCAATGAATTCTGTATAGGAATATTGTTGGTTCATACTCTTGACATGTGGAACTAGCACCAAATTGGTTTAAATGTCTGTAGTCCATATATCCTAAATGAAATTTTAATTGTATGTCTAATACTAACTTAGGAAAGTTTAATATTTCAATAGTATGAAAAATTGTCATGGGAATTGAAATTGTGCATTCAATATAATAACAGTAATTTTCTGTTTTATTGCATTTGTTTGTTCTAAAAATGGGCTTTGTTTTTTTTTCAGGAGTCACAGTTCAAGACCCCTTGCAGTTTATAGACCGCCTACCCTTCCAGGTAAGCGATGTGCAATATTAAGAGGCATTGACATGAATGGAACTAGTTGTGTTCACACTTTGGGTGTCCGTTCGGCGCAGGAGCTGGGCGCGGGCTCGGCGGCGCTGCGCCTGGCGCCGGCGGCGCTGTCCTTCGGGCGCTCGGCGCTGGCGCAGGCGCACGCGCGCTCCGTCACGCTCACCAACGCGGCCAACGCGACGCTGCACTTGGCCTCCGTGGCCGGCAGCACGCCCGACTTCCACGCCTCCTTCTTCGAGGCCAAGGTCAGTTGTCTAGTTGCCATTTGTGCGCGAAGAGTGGGTGCTGGGCTTCTCGGAGACATCACGCCTTTTAAGAGTATTACAGCTGTGCACTAGGGTCGGGTGCCTTATCGCCGTGTCGGCGGATGCGGCGGTCAAGCCACTCGCTCTGTGCTTACCTTGTTTGAATAAATAATAAGCAATATTGTTTTCCTTAGTTCATATTGAGTCACAACTTAAAACGCATATTACAATAATGTGTTTAGTGTAAAAAATAATATTTGGAATTTGTCTTTGATGAAATCTTTGTTCAATTAAACACATTTCTGTCTTCATTTATTTCCTGGAAATATCTGTACTTAATAAAAATAAATCTTACAAATTCTGTTATCAAGTATCTGTTGGAAGCCGTGAGAGAGAGATAAGCATAATCCAAATGACTGATAGATCCATGTTCCATTTTTTCTTTTTCAATTTTATTTGGTTCTATTTTTACTAGATGTAATGTCAGCGTCATAAATATGTTGTCACTTTAGTATATCAATATGCCGGTTCCACAATGCCTCTGACAGCAAGGCTAACTGGAGCTTATCAGGGGCCTGCGCCGGCGAACCTTCCGCGACCTCGAGGCGGAAGAAGTGTCGGCCGCGGTGACGCAACGCCGATTATCACTGTATAAACGAGTTTACATAACTTACTATTACATATTATGTATATTTCTCTAAAAATAGTGCGCCGGCCCCCGAAGCGCCGTCTTGTTTTCGCAGGCTTCAATGCGTAATTTAGAATAAGATCAGTAAAGTAGCACCATTGTGATTATTTATGTTGTGTGCCTAGGATGTTATCATTATGGCTCAGTTTTGTTTAAACATAACCTTTGTCTATTGGTGAATTATTTTTTTACCTTATTAAGTGTATTTCAGCTGTTGATCTTCCTTTAAATATGTAACAATACTGTATTACAATTTCTATATAGCGTAGTCTCCCGAACATTAATACATTATTAAATATTAAAAAAAAATCTTCAATAAAGTTTTGACTCGATAAACAAGACATCGTTCCTTACGCCTAGTATGCGGCAAGGTCGTCGGCGCGTACTGCGATGCGCGCGGGGGCTTGTTTGCTCAGCCATTAGCATTGGTTGTGTTCATAAAGAGTATTCAAAAAATATAGCTAGTACAATAGCAAGAAAATTTATGCAAATTCATCATCATTAATCCAAGCAAAACGAGAAGAAAAAAATATTCGATTTTGATGAAGCAACGTGCGTTCCGAGAATAAAATAAATACACCGTTACATGTTCTTTAGTTTTAATCATATTGTTTAACTATATTTACAACCGGTATTATTATCGATCGTCCGTTATCATCAGTCGTCACTAATGCAAGACACGCCTGCAGCCACTCGACGTGCGACGTCACTCAAGGATGCTTCTGCATGACGCGAAACAAATAAGCGAGCGGCCGCAGACGGCAAGTGGTCGCCGTCGCCCCACGGCCAAACACGAGCGATAGGAATACACACAATGCTCACTTACATAATATCGTCGAAATGAAAACGTTTATTTCAAAAATTAAGCCTTCACAGGCACTTTTTCTTGTCATTTACTACTTGTGGTAGGGGTTATAAACTACCACTATTTCGGAAAAGAGGAAAATGGCCACCGGTAAAAGAAATGGCGAAAGAAAACCGGTTACGGTCTATTTTGTCATTTAGCAATTTTTTGTTCCACTCGTTCATTTAATTGTAATTGCACATGTTTACATTACAATTAACATAAGTTACAGATAGACATAAGTTACAACTATTGTACTTATTATTTACAAGAAGAATACGCGGAATATTATACACAATGGTCTTAAATAAATAAAAAAAGTGAGTACCGACAAGAGTGAGCAGAACAGTCCCCCCAGGCAGCACCCGTTCACGAGTTGACGTTACTTATATTAGTACAGTTTCCCGTATAAAAAATTCAAAAATAAAATCATTTATTTTGCAAGTAGATTTACAAGAAATACTTTTACGCGTAAAATTTTTTTTTCCTACTAGCACTTCAGACGTGAATGGCCTGTTGAGAAGAAGTGCCGCAAGAAACTCAACTATAGCCTTTTTTTAAAAAGCCATTTTAATATTTGTTTTGTTTTTTAATTATACTTACATTAAAAAAATATTTAATAAGAAAAAGCAGAGTAGCAAAATTATAGTGACCACAAATTTTTATCTTTAATATAGAGGCAAATCTATAAGACTTTGTGGCAGTCTATTGAACATTTTTATGCTTATACCTATAAAACAATTACCAGTCTTATGAAGTCTGAGGCTTGGTACGGCAAGCTTATGCTTATTTCTGGTGTTTAGGCTATGACAGTCTGAATTTTTAAGAAAAGCACCATAGTTTATGTATCATTAGGTACCTTCCAGAATTTGGTTGTTGTATGTAAGACGCCATTGGTTTATGTAATAACGAGTTGACTCGCGCCATCCCTATTGGTTGTGATTGTATAGTCTTCCTCGATTCAGTTTTATAATTATTAGTATAGATACATCTAGTGATGTAAAGAATCCAAAGAAAGTATGGAGGGAATCGTACAAATAGTTAGAAAAGGCTGGCGCAATACCCGTCGATTTGGAGATACAGCGTCGCGCGTCGATGTACTATTGATCAAGAGAAATGACCCCCGCGTTCCTTAAGACACGTGATCGTGACGACATAAATAGACAATTAACCCGCTAGATGACGTATTAGAGATTCTTCTATCGGAATGGCAGGGAAAGTGGGAGTCTTCCGTAAAAGGCCGTCATCTGTTTCTGTTCTTTCCCTCAGTGAGAGACAGATTAAAGAAAACCTGGTTAGAGGTCGACCATCAAGTCGCTCAATTTTTACGGGACACTGTAACTTTAACGCCAAGTTATTTTCTTTCAAGGTTGTTCCCTCTCCTTTATGCGAGTGTTCTACCACGAATAACAGAGTAGAACAAACGGCTCATCACGTTCTGTGGGAGTGATTTACCAAACACGACTTAAATTTTTCAAAATTGACTCCCTTGAACAGCGTCGTTTAACTTTTGACGTGATATTTCTACATAAAATAATTATAGGTAAAATACATTGTCCTGATCTTCTCCAGAGGTTTAGTTTCTATATTCCTAGACCTGGTAGTAGACTCCATAATCGCGTGACTTTCCGATTGGCTCCCTGCGACATTCTCCTTTAATTCGTATGTGCTCTCTTTGTAATGAAATTTGCCATGACATTTGCATCTTCGGTGCATCGGCCAGAACTATCAAGCGGTCACTTATTATACCGATAATAATTTGTTCATACTTTTTATTGTAATTCTTTTAAATTTTTGTTTAATTGTTATTTTTTTTGTAAATTATGTAAAGTATTCGGCGAGCAAAATTTCATGTGCATGCTGTGTTCGCTCATAGTAGATTGTTGCAACTATTCGTTTTTTAAATATCACTTGTTTGTACTCTACACTAGGTATTGTATTATGCATATTTGTATCAATTTGTAAAATTATCTTCTGATTATTGTTTATCGTTATTGTGCATAATGGTATGTCCTGTATGTTGCGTGATGTTTACGTGAGTATGGGCAACCTTACCCTCGTTATTTATCGACGGCGTTAATCAGTTATTTCTGCGTAAGGTTGCCCTGTACGCAACGCTGAAGATCGCAGGAAGAGACAAGATTCGAAGAGGCACGAGAGAGAAGAGGAGACGCGTCGGGGGCGCGGGAAAAGTTCGCTTTTTGACGTACAGTACAGAGGTGTCAAGCTCGAATTTTTCCTGCGTCTCGGGAGCGTCCATCAACGCCATTCTCAAGACATGACTGCGGCCTGAGCTGATCTGCGACTGCGAAATTGTTATTGCTGTGTGTTACATTAAGGTGTTTCTCAGAATGTTGTGCTAAGTTGGCACTGGCTCTGGCACTGATGTGTCTTCTGTTGGGTCGACAGTCGCTGCCGCCGCAGGCGAACACGACGTTCAGCGTGGTGTACCTGGGGCGGCGCGAGGGCTTCGTCGCGGCGCAGCTGTACATCCACACGTCGCTGGGCGTGCACCGCTACGCCGTGTCGGCGGAGGGCGTGGCCAGCGAGTGGGACGTGTGGCCGCTGCTCGCGCTGCGCGTGCCGCACAACGCCAGCGTGGAGCCGCTGCTCACGCTGCACAACCCCACGGCGCGCACGGTGCAGGTGCGCAGCGTGCGCGCGTCGGGCGCCTGGCTCGCGCTCGAGCTGCCCGACGGCGAGGGCGCGGCGCCGCGCGCGCTCTGGGCCGTGCCGCCGCGCAGCACGCGCGCGCTCGTGCGCCTGCGGCCGCGGCCCGAGCACCGCGCGCCGCGCACCGCCTACATCCGCGTCGAGGCGGACATCCCCGGCGGCGGGCTGGTGGTGGCCGTGGAGGCGGCCGCCGCGCCGCCCGGCGAGCACGCGCTGCCGCCGCAGCTGCGCCTCCGGCCGAAGGGCTCCAGGGACCCGCCGTGGCGGCGCGTGCTGCTCGCCGCCAGCAGCGCGCCGCAGCCGCTGCCCGCCGACGCGGCGCTGTGGGGCGCGCGCTGCGCCGCGCAGCCCTTCGACGCGCCGCCGCCGCCGGACACGGAACGCGCCAACGGAGCTGCGCACGCCGTCAAGGCCGCCAACGGGAACTGTGCGTTACAAATGCCTTTATGCTCGCTTCATACTCGGCCATGCCTTTATTCAAGCACGCGTTTTGTCCCGCAGCCGCCAAGTCTGCTGGCGTGCACGTGACCTCGCTGCGCGCGCAACTTGACGCGTTCCAGCCGCCGACGCCCACCGCGCAACTCACGCTGGACTGTAAGTGTCTCGATGATATAGTGCGGTGCGGGCTTGTGTTTGCGGACTGTAGTCGAACGTGGATGTTTTGTCGCAGTTGAGAAGATGTGGGAGGCGTACGTGGCGGAGCGGGGCGGCGGCGGGGGCGGGGCGGGGGCGGGGGCGGGGGCGGAGGGCGCGTGGTGCGCGGGCTGGGTGCGCGTGGGGCGCGCCGCCGTGCCCTACAGCGTGCGCCTGCTGCCCGGCACGCTGCGCCTGCTGCCGGACGCCATAGAGTGACTATCACTACAATTACACACCTAACCATAGCAAAATACAGTACTAAGTGAAAAGAGATAACTTGTAATTTCTTTTAAACGTAATCATTCTCTTTTACCAGTTTCATAACGTCTAAACCGGAGGAGTTGACGAAGGAGCGTGAGGTACGTGTGCGCAACGAATTTCGCGAGCCGCTGCAGCTGCTCGGCTTCGAACAAGATCCCGGTTTTGCGGAGTACTTTCACGTAAGGATATTATTTATTCATATCTTTAGTGACATCCGTCATCTCTCTCATGAAAATTCGTAACGTCTTCATGAGTCAAGGTGTCGCCAGTCGCATGTAAATAGGCCGGTACCTATTTTACCTGTAACATGTTTTTTAGATCACAGAGACGGGCGTGAGCGAAGTGGGTGCGGGCGAAACTGTGATAGTGGCGCGGGTGCGGATGCGGGCCGGGGTCGGGGCGGGGGCGGGGGCGGGCGCGGGCGTGGGCACGGCGCTGCGGCTGCGCACCGCGCGCGCCACCTACGCGCTGCCGGTGCGGCTGCACGCGGGCCTCTTCGAGCTGCGCTGGCAGTGGGCGGGCGCGAGCGGGCCCGACCTGGAGCTAGGCACGTTGGGCACGTCGTCGACGCGGCGCGTGCCGCTGCGCCTGCACAACCCGACGCCGGCGCCGCTGTGCGCGGAGGCGCTGCACGTGGAGCTGGGCGGCGCGCAGCTCACGCTGGACGGCGAGCGGTGCGCGGGCGCGGGCGCGGCGCTGGGGGCGACGCTGACGCTGGTGGCGCCGGCGCGGGCGGGGCGCGTGGCGGGGGCGGTGCGCGCGCGCAGCCAGCACGGCGCCGCCGCGGGGCGCGTGGCGTTCTCGGCGCGCGCCGGGGCGCTGGTGGCGCTGCCCGCCGCCGTGGACGCGGCGCCGTTCGCCGCGCGCGCCGCGCCGCTGCGCCTCGACTGCAGCATGGCGGCGCCGATGCGCGCCGTGGCCGTGTCGCGCGCCGACGGCCAGCCGGACGCCGCGCTCAGCTTCGCGCCCGCCGGCGACGGCGCCGTCGCGCTCGGCCAGCACACGGTGGGCAGCGTGCTCTACGAGCTGGAGAAGCTGTGCGAGCCCAACTGCTACACGGGACTCGACATAGATACGCCAGGTGGGGAAATATCTATTTATAGTCTTAAATGTACACACACCGGCAAAATTAGCGGAGTATTGAACTACTTGTATTTTCAACAAGCTATAAATTAGAATCTGTTACACATAGAAAAAAATTTAAACAAACTCTATTTAATTTCCGAAGACACGGAAATTAAATAGAGTTTGTTTAAATTTCGTCTCACTCCTAAAAATGTTGGCAGACCTAATAAATAATATAAAATAAAATAAATAATGCATAAAAGTTGCAGTATTTTTGTGTGATGATTGTGAGGAAGGTCTTAGACAAGTTCCAGACTTACGGAGGCAAGTTACAGCACTCGAACAACAAGTACAAGAGTTGTTAGCAAACAAATCAAATATAGTGAATCTGGACTCAGCGATAAATGAACTGGAGGAAAGGAAGGCTCGTAGCCGCAATCTTATCGTATTTGGAATACCTGAATCTGAAATCCAAGGCGACTTCACCAGAAGACCGAAAGTCTTATGATGAGGAACAGATTTCTATATCTCTGACATCGCTGCCGATTGCCAGCCCCGACATCGTTACCATCTTTCGCTTGGGAAAAGCGCATCTCACTGCTGATAAACCGCGCCCTATTAAAATAGTGCTCACAAATAAAAAGGCTGCTATTAGCGTGCTTAAGAGTAAAGGCAAGCTACCAAACTCAGTCAAAATCAAGTCTGACATGACTCCATACCAAAGGGACCAGCTGAAGAAGTTGCGAGAGGTACTGGCGGCCAGAATTGAAAATGGCGAGTCCAATTTGATCATTAAATATATGAACAACGTACCTAAGATAATAGCGAACTCAAAAAACTAGCACGTCGGAACATTACGGAACTCGGCATACAATACACTATTTTTATTTTTATTAGTATTAAATAGTGATAACACACCTATGACACCCGGTACTTCCCGTGATTATTTTAAAGCAGATTACGATAAAATTAATAAATATTTAGAAGAAAATTTGAAAATAAATGATCAACAGATAAACAATATGTAGCTCACTTTCAAAACTCATCTACAGAAATCTATAGAGGATAATGTTAAAATGAAACTAAGAGACATAAGAAAATTATTAAACCATGGATTAACAAAGAAATTCTAGATTTAAGTAAAACAAAGAAGAAGCTGTGGAATATTTACAAAATAAATAGAACAGATGAATCTTACCGTAATTTTAGGAATATTCATAACAAGATCATAAGACTATCGAAAAACAGAAGAACTGATTTTGAAAGTAAAATTATACACAGTGGCTCTAAAGCATTCTATGGGTATATTCGAAAACAATTGATATCCAAAGTATGTGTACCTAGCATTCTTAAAGACAAGTCACAAAATCTCGTTTATGAGCCACAAAAAGTTGCAGAACTTTTCGCTGACCAATTTGAAAACAGCTATGTTGAAGAGATTTAGCAAGCTGCGTTCCATTCCATGTTGGCATGTAGTTATTGCTCTTAATTTTATTTGTAAATGTCCACGTTTTACATGCATATGTCAAACATGGGAGAAGACATAAATTCATTATTTTCCGTTTTAATGGTAATGGTGTATTGTTTTTGAAAACTTCTCTATTTTAGCTCCAATATTTGTTCCATGTTCTTTGTACTCTTCGTTCAACTTCCAATTCATTTCGGTTTCTGTGAAATCCTACTAGTTTTCCCAAATAAATGTATTTATCTACATACCCTAAAGGTTTATTATTTATTTTTATAATTCTTTCCTCGCTGTTGGTCATAGCTTTTGTCTTTGTTATATTTATTTCAAGACCTACTTGTTGACTAGCTTTGTAGAGAGTTTCGATCATGTATTGTAGTTGAATAGCAGTTTCTGAGAACAGTATCAGGTCGTCAGCGAATCTAAGATGATTGAGATATTTTCCTTGAATTGATATACCTAGATTTACCGAATTTAATTTTCCTATGATAGATTCCAATATAGCAATAAAGATTTTGGGAGATAAGGGGTCACCTTGTCTAACTCCTCTATTCACTGGAAAACTTTGGCCTATGGACTCCAACTTGATTCTGCTAGTGCTCTTATTGTAAATATTTTTCAATATGTTTATGTATTTTTTATCTATATTCTGGTCTCTTAATGTCGCCCAAATACTGTCGTGTGATATAGTATCGAAGGCTTTTTGATAGTCGATAAATGTGATATATAGTGGTCGTTGGTATTCTTGGTATTTCTCGATTATAATTTCTAGGGTATGTATGTGGTCTATTGTAGAATAGCCTCTTCTGAAACCCGCTTGTTCTATAGGTTGATGTGTTTCGAGTGTTGCACTTATCCTTTGGTTTATGATTGTGGAGAATAATTTGTATATAGTTGGTAGTAGGCTTATA
Organism: Endotricha flammealis; assembly: GCA_905163395.2. Classification (NCBI taxonomy): domain Eukaryota; kingdom Metazoa; phylum Arthropoda; class Insecta; order Lepidoptera; family Pyralidae; genus Endotricha; species Endotricha flammealis. Next base: position 14,274,087 of record LR990871.1, read on the forward strand.
GGTCTGTAGTTGCCAATGTCCTTAGGGTCTCCCTTTTTATAGAGCAATATAATATCAGATGTAGACCACTGTTCAGGTGTTTGCGAAGTGTCAATTATTAGATTGAATAGGTTTGCTAGTGGAACAGCCAATGTGTTGCTAGCCATTTTGATGGCATTGTTTGTAATCCCGTCTGAACCTGGACTTTTGTCTAATTTTAGTTTTTGTATTGCTTCCATAATTTCTTCATAATTAATCGGTTCAATATTGTAATCTTGTGCTTCATTATCACCGAGCTTGATTTGGTTTGGTACTATATTGATACTATTATTTGTTGTTTTTTTTGGTGGGGAACTATATAAGTTCCTATAGTAGTCCGTTGCAATTTTAATTATGTCTTCTCGATTGTATTCCGTTTCTTTATGTCCATACAAGCCTTCAATCCATGTTTTGTTTGTTTGTAAAGCTTTATATCCTTTTTTCAAGCTACTGTAATGTTCTATATATTTCTCAATTGTTTTTTGCCTGTGATTTTCATAGTCCTTTTTTATGTATTTGCTTGTTAGTTTATATAAAGCTTTAAGCTCATTTTTCATAGATCTAGTTTTATTCCGAATCTGTTGAATATCTTGTTTTCTTTGTATTAAAGCTTTTGTGCGTTCTGATAATACACTCCTGTTTTTTGTTTTATTGTCACTGTTACTAGCGCTTTTCAGACTATTTTGTATAGAGTTTACTATTTTATCGTAATATGTTTGTACTGTATATGAGGGTTGGTTGCCGTTTACGTCCTCAAGACAGGTTTTTAGTTTTTCCCTATATATATGGATTTCTTCTTCGTTTTCCAACACTGTACACTGTTTGCCTTTATAACTGGCTCTGCTTTTGATCGGTTGTGTAAATGAAATTTCGGCTCTGAGCGGTCTATGGTCTGAAGGATACTGTAAGTTTATTGGTCCAATATTCCGGAAGAGATGTGGCCTGTTGGATAGGATGAAGTCTATTTCGTTTTTAGTCTTTCCATTTGGTGAGCAGCATGCTAAATCTAAAAAAGATACAAAAAATAAGACACACAAAGATAAGGTCAAAATTAAAAACTTTAGATGCTCTTAATTATGCTCAAAAACAGAAGTGGAAATGGGCTGGACATGTGGCACGTCTCCGAGATGCACGTTGGACCAAAAGAGTCACCTCAAGGGGCCTCAGTGAAAGATGGACGTCTTTGGAAGAGGCCTTCACCTGAGGGGGTTCCTTATAAATCAAGAAAATTTAAATTTAAATAAGTTATATTGTAAACTGAGTAGGAAATAAAAGGCTTTTTATTTTATTTTATTTATTATGTTGAAGAATCTGACGGACCAATACCTTCCATTCTAATGCCGAAAACTGAAATTTCAATAGAGAATGTAGAGTTCACAGCTGAATCAGTCCATGCAACCTTACAAACATTCTCTGATGCTACGGCCCCTGGACCGGATGATATACCTTCTATCTTGCTCAAGCGATGCTCAATGACCTTAGCAAAAGATTTGTCAAAAATTATGAATAAATCCATGGACGACGGACGTTTACCTGCCGACTGGAAGACGGCAACAGTTGTGCCAATTTATAAAAAGGGAGATAAACTAAATCCTATAAATTTCGGACCAATAAGTCTTACCAGCATCTTATGCAGGACCATGGAAAAGATCATTGCCAAACAACTTAGATCATTCCTCTTGCACGAGCGCGTCATTATTGATGAGCAGCACGGATTTGTACCTAGACGTTCAATAACAACCAACCTACTACTCTGTGTTAGCAAGTGGATAAATAACCATGACAAAGGCAACCCTGGATGTCATTTATTTGGATTATGAAAAGGCCTTCGACAGAGTACCACTAAAACGACTCATACATAAACTAGATCATCTTGGCATACGCGGGAAACTGTTGGCATGGATTGGTGACTTTCTTACAGATGGAACCTTCTGTGTAAGAGTGGGTACTATTTTGTCAGGATCTCGTGCGGTTCGCAGCGGAGTTCCGCAGGGATCTGTTCTTGGGCCTCTACTCTTTATACTATACCTGACCGACCTGAGATATATGTCATTGTACTACTTATTTGGTCATCAATGTGAACGGACGTATTTATAAAGATTTATAAAATTAAATAATCGCGCATAAAATTCGTGGCCTACATATACATTAGTAATAATTCCGAGTCATGCGAATTTAGTTTTAGTGCATAATGTGTAGTAAAGTAACAAGACAATAACTTATCAAAATGCAAGAAGGTAGTCCCTTCAATAGGAGTGGCCTTATTCGCCGCAGTTCTCCGCCTACACCGAGCCACCAACCAATGAATGCTGGACTTGAAGTTATATCAACATCAGAGGTATCAAATTGGATGAAGACAATCGAGCAGGCCCTGACAGAGGTTTGCAACATATCCTCTGAAGGAAAGTTGAACACTGACCAAAAACTCAGGATCAACAACCTCTGTCGCAAAATCTCTCACGGGACTTCACAAATGGCTGTTCAGTACCAATCTCTTAAGGCTAAAGCTGTCAACGCACATACAACCATTGAAGCCCTCGAAGACAAACTCGATCTATCCCAGCATCTCCATGACCTTAAGGAACAGATTAAAGAATCTGCAAAACCCAGCACAGGATCAGTGTCTTTCGCTGATATGGTGAAGAAAAGCGCTGATAAATTTATACGCCCAAGTAATGCAAGTGCTGTAGTCATTTACCCTAATGACAAACTTAAATCGAGTGAAGACACTAAAAACCTTGTCCAAAAAATTATAAACCCTGAGCAAATGAAACTGCATGTGAGAGGAGTGCGAAAAACAAAGAACGGCGGGGTTATTATTAGCACAGACAGCAAGGAAGACGTGGAGAAGCTAAAGCAAAGAGAGCAACTAGTAACCTCCGGCCTTACGGTTGATGAGCCTCATAAACGCAAGCCAAGGATTATAGTTATCGGTGTGCCCACAGCGATGCAGGAGGCAGATGTTCTAAAATGCATTTACCAGCAAAACTTGACAGAAAAACTACAGGATACGTCAATTGAGGCCTTTAAAAAAAATATTAGATTAAGCCATAAATCGGGGAAGAAAGACGCCGAGACCTGCAATTTTGTAATTGAAGTACCTGCACTATATCGAAAAGCCCTGATAACCCAGGAGAGAGTTTTCGTGAACTGGTCATCGTGCCCTGTCAGAGACTTCACACTTGTCACGAGATGTTTTCAATGTCAGCAATATGGACATGCGGCCAGAACATGTCGGGAGACAACCATAACATGCGGTCACTGTGGAAAACTGGGACATCCGACAAAAGAGTGCACTAAGAAAGCAGAGCCCCCGTGTTGTGCCACCTGCTTGCGCTTTAAAAAGCCTAGCAACCATAAGACCGGTGATCCTGACTGCCCAGCAAAACTAATGGCCGAAAGGAGGTATATTAACTCCATTGATTACGAATCCGCCTAATAGTTTATTTTAGAACTTAATTCTTTCTGTTTTTTATTGTTATTTACCTGTTATACCTTTTAAATTTAAATTACGTAAGTTGTGTTTATTTAGTATAGCTTCTTTGACATTTTTTATGAATCATGACATACATACAGTATTCGCATCAGCAGATTGTAAACTGTGTCAATATCAATGTAAAATTTTAGAGTGTCAGCGTTTTGTGTAATATACGATATTTATTTTATTTTACCTTTTAATTTAATTGATTTATTAATTTGTGTTTTTTCGCATTAGTTACATTTTTAAAAGTTTTTTTTCCTTAGCGAGTGTTTATTGTTTTTGAAATAAGTTTAGCTTTCTATAGCCTGAAACACAGGAGTTTTTACATCCTAGCTCAGGCACCTTAACATTCTATTCCTATTTTAATTATTTACTGCCTAAATTGTTTAAGTTATACAATAAGTAATTTAATAAAGATTTTATTATTATTATTTATTATTATTGTTTGCTGATGACACCAAATTTTTCGGCAACCCCAATACCCAGTATCAAGACATCCAAAAGGGGCCTAATGATATCTCCGGTTGGACCAAGGATTGGTTGCTGTCATTGAATGCTGACAAATGCACTGTCTTGCACATAGGGCGTAACAACCCTTGTAAAAGTTATTATCTTGGAAACCGGCAGCTGACTTCAGTGGAATCACAGAAGGACCTTGGTATCACCATCACTACCGATTTAAAATGGGAAACACATATAGTTAATATAGTAAAAAAAAGCCAACTCTATGCTATACCTAATTCGAAAATCATTTATGTGTCTTACACCCAAAACGTTTATTAAACTTTATACTCCTGTTGGAGTTCGGTTATGTAATATGGAACCCATACTTTAAGAAAGACATACCTCTCCTAGAGAATGACCAACGAAGAGCTACAAAACTGGTCAAGTCACTGAAAAACATGAGCTATGAACAACGATTAAAAGAACTTAATCTCACGTCCCTGGAATGTCGTAGACAAAGAGGTAGCTTGATTGAGACATTCAAGATACTAACAGGTTACTATGATGTTCCAGGTCTACAGAGTATCTTCCGACCAAATGACAACAAGCACTTGAGAGGTCACTCATTAAAGTTACGTCGCATACCAGCAAGGAGAAATCCTCTTCAGCATTTCATAACCAATCAAGTGATTACAGAATGGAACCAACTTTCAGAGAATGTTGTTGGTGCACCATCAGTAAACAGCTTTAAAAATCGTCTCGACAAAATCTGCAAGCATCAAGATGCACACGCATCAGCTTTGTAAGCTGCTAGTGTGTTGAAGAACATAATAATAATAATAATTTAATATTTGTTGCTAAATTTGCCGGTGTGTATAGTAGAGTATAGAACTCCGGCAGAGTAGGGGTGTATGAATGCGACGTTGTGTTCAGAGGGCGCGGCGTGGCTGCGGCGCGACGGGGACGCGGCGCGCGACGCGGACGCGGCGCTGCGGGCGGCGAGGCGCGCCTTGCTCGCGCAGGGGCCGGCGCTGCTCGAGCTGGCGCTGCATCTGCACACCACAGAGGTAAGGAGGCGGCCGAGGGGCGGCGCCGAGGCCGGGACAGGGACGGGCAGTGACGGAACGGGGCGCTGCGCAGGTGCTGCAGGTGCCGCTGCAGCTGAGCGTGCGGCGCAGCTGGCCGCGGCTCGTGCAGGAGCGCGACGCGGGCGGCGCGCTGGCGGGCGTGGGGCTGGGCGCCGTCGTCGCGCTGCGCCTGCGCAACCCCGCCCAGCGGCCGCTGCTGCTGCGCGCCGAGCTGGGCGGGCCGCCGCCAGACGCCGAGGCCGAGGAGGCGCTGCGGGCGTGCGGCGCGGGCTGCCAGTGGGCCAGCGGCGCCTTCGCGGTGGGCGGCTGGCGCGCCGAGGGCGGCGGCGCGCGCGCGTGGCCCGAGGGCGGCGGCGCGCGCGCGTGGCCCGAGGGCGGCGCGGGCTGGCTGCTGCTGGCGCCGGGCGCGGAGCTGCGGCTGGAGGTGGCCTTCGCGCCCAGCGAAGAGGGCGCGCGCGCCGCTTACCTCTATCTCAGGTATCTCTCACTCGTTGTTAACAGTGTTCGTCCTAATTAGTGTCGGGACAAGGAGCTTGGCGAGGTAGTACATTGTACCACTTCAAATGAGGTGGGTGGGACGATGTCCCATTAATGTGACATTCTACACACTAGTCACGAGTTGAGCTGTTTATTACTTTGACACAACAGAGTTGAGCAATTTCTGAGACATTACTAAATACAAACGACACATGAGCGAGTTGAGCTATTACGTACAAAGGTATTAAAAAAAAAACACACTTTGAGTTGAGTATATCAAGTAATGTTAAAAAATAGAATTTGTTGATTTATAAATGTCCAAGCTAGTATTTGAACGGGCTTTGTCTGGCCGACAGAAACAACTTGACGATAGTGGAGAGCGTGGCGGTGTGGGGCGTGGGGGTGCGGCCGCGGCTGGAGCTGGCGGGGCGCGAGCCAGGGGGGGCGCCGCTGCTGCTGCGGCTGGCCGCGTGCGCGCCGCAGGCCGTGACGCGCACCGTGCTGGCGCGCAACGCGGGCGCCGTGCCGCTGCGGCTGCGCGACTGGCGCCTGGCGGGCCGCGCCTGCGCCGCCAGGGGCTTCCGGCTGCAGCCGTGCGCGCCGCTGCGCCTGCAGCCCAACGAGACACGCGCGCTCACCATCACATTCGCGCCGGACTACACGCTGGCGCGCGTGCCGTGCGCGCTCAGCGTGCGCACCGACACGGGCCGCGTCGAGTTCGCACTCGCCGCCGCCGCGCCCGCGCGCCTGCTGCCCGCCTGCGCCGCCGCGCTGCCCAAGCCGCCCTTCGACAAGGCGCTGCGCGCCGCGGGCACGCTGCTGGCGCTGCTCGCGCTTGCGCTCGTGCTCGCCGCCGCCGCGCTGGACGCCGAGCGCGAGCTGCGGCGGGCGAGGGGCGCGCGCCCGCCGCCGCCCGCGCCCCCCGCGCCCCTCGACCTGCGCGCCGTGGCGGTGCCCGCGCGCCCCGCCCCGCCCCCGCCGCGCCGTCGCCGCCCCGCGCGCCGCCCGCCCGCGCCCGACCCGCGGGCCGAGCGGCGCGCCTTCGAGCGGTGGCGCGCCGAGGTGCTGCGCCGCGCCGCCGACGACCACTCCAGCGAGGACGCCGACGTGGAGCCCGACGCCGAGACGGACTCCACGCCGCCGCCGGAGCCCGCCGCGCCGCCGCCGACGCCGCCGGACGAGGACGCCGGGTCCATCGACTCGACCAACTCGACCAGTTCGGACACCTCATCACCGGCCGACGAGCGGTACGAGCACGAGGAGCTCGATGACGCCGACGATGTCGACGATGACCCCGCCACGCCGCTCGACCCGCGCACCGAGGACGTCCGCGATGAGCCCAAGGAGGAGGAGCGACGGCCGACGCCGGCGCCCGAGGACGCGAGCAGCCGGCCCGCACGGCAGCGGCGCTCGGCCAGCCCGCTGCCGCGCCGCGCCGAGCGGCCGCGCGCCGAGCCGGAGACGAGCCGCGCGCGCCCGGCGCCGGCGCGCCCGCACGCCCGCAAGGACAAGCCGCGGCGGCGCGGCGTGGAGCGCGCGGCGGCCGCCCCCCCGCGCGCGCCGCCGCCCGCCGCCGACCTGCGCGCGCCGTGCGCCCTGCGCCGCGGCGCCACCTGGAGCTCGGTGGTGGCGGAGGGCGCGGGCGCGGGCGCGGCGGCCCCGCCCCTGGCGCCCATCGGCTCGGACGTGCGCCGCCGCCCCGAGGCGAGCGGCTCGCACTCGTCGCTGTTCTACTTCAACGAGGCGCCGGAGCCGTCGGCGTGGCGGCCGGAGCCGGCGGCGGCGTGGGGCGCGCCCCCGGCCGCCGCCTGGCTGTGGGGCGCGCCGCCGCTGCGCCCCCCGCCCGGCTTCCCGGCGCCCCGCGCCTACGACCCCTTCCGCTCGCTGGCCGCCATCTGGGGCCCCGGCGCCATGGACTGGCGGCGCGACGACGAGCCCCCGCCGCCGCCGTCGCCGGCGCCTTGAACGCCACGCTAGTCTAGTCCCGCCCCTGACTGAATAAACCATTTATAAAATTATACCTATGCCCTTTTATTCACTCCACCTATCTCTTATCATGAAGAATATTAATAACTATCTGTGCCCGCGACTTCGTTCGCGTGGTTGTCGAAAACCTTTATTGCCCGTGGTCCCTGTGATAGTCCCTGAAAGGTACCACGGGAAATATTTTACCCGTGGTCCCTGAATTTAGTATAAGCCAACTAATTTAAAAAGGTATGGCCTACAATTATTATTTTTTTACAATGTTTTTATGATGTATTAGAAATTCCTTTAGGATTATTTTCGAATGTTTTTGGGATGGATTAGGATTGACTTTAGAATTATTTTGGGATGGATTAGGATTGACTTTATGATTATTTTGGGATAAATTAGGATTGACTTTAGAATTATTTTGGGATGGATTAGGATTGACTTTATGATTATTTTGGAATGTTTTTGGGATGGATTAAGATTGACTTTAGGATTGTTTTGGAATGTTTTTGGGATGGATTAGGAATAACTTTAGGACTATTTTAGGATGGATTAGGATTGACTTTATGATTATTTTGGAAGGTTTTTAGTATGGATTAGGATTGACTTTAGAATTATTTTGGGATGGATTAGGATTGACTTTATGATTATTCTGGGATGAATTAGGTTTGACTTTATGATTATTTTGGGATGAATTAGGATTGACTTTAGAATTATTTTGGGATGGATTAGGTTTGACTTTATGATTATTTTGGGATGAATTAGGATTGACTTTATGATTATTTTGGGATAAATTAGGATTGAATTTAGAATTATTTTGGGATGGATTAGGATTGACTTTATGATTATTTTGGAATGTTTTTGGGATGGATTAAGATTGACTTTAGGATTGTTTTGGAATGTTTTTGGGATGGATTAGGAATAACTTTAGGACTATTTTAGGATGGATTAGGATTGACTTTATGATTATTTTGGAAGGTTTTTAGTATGGATTAGGATTGACTTTAGAATTATTTTGGGATGGATTAGGATTGACTTTATGATTATTCTGGGATGAATTAGGTTTGACTTTATGATTATTTTGGGATGAATTAGGATTGACTTTAGAATTATTTTGGGATGGATTAGGTTTGACTTTATGATTATTTTGGGATGAATTAGGATTGACTTTATGATTATTTTGGGATAAATTAGGATTGACTTTAGAATTATTTTGGGATGGATTAGGATTGACTTTATGATTATTTTGGAATGTTTTTGGGATGGATTAAGATTGACTTTAGGATTGTTTTGGAATGTTTTTGGGATGGATTAGGAATAACTTTAGGACTATTTTAGGATGGATTAGGATTGACTTTATGATTATTTTGGAAGGTTTTTAGGATGGATTAGGATTGACTTTAGAATTATTTTGGGATGGATTAGGATTGACTTTATGATTATTCTGGGATGGATTAGGTTTGACTTTATGATTATTTTGGGATGAATTAGGATTGACTTTATGATTATTTTGTAATGTTTTTGGGATGGATTAGGATTGACTTTAGAATCCCCTCTTCATGGTAATTCATGGTGGAGGGGGAGAATCCCGTATTGGTCGTGGTCCACCTCTGTCCACCTAGGTGGACCACGGGCATTTTTACTTGCCCGTGGTCCATCTTTTTAATAATATATGAAATACTATTGCAAACCTTTTTGAACTTTTTAGGGTTCAGTAGTAAAATACAAGGAACCATTATAGTTTCAGAGGTAATGCTAGAAAGCTGTAATTCGATATGTATTATGTTTCCGGAAATGTATACTAGCTATGTAATTCTGTCATTGTATATGTTACGCTCAAAGACCTAAAACGCTCAGTGAGCGGCAAAATAGCCCACAACAAAATTTTAATTACATGGTGAAGTTGAAGTTCCGGAAAAGTTCGAGGACTTCATTTTAGGCAGATTACAGTAGTGATGAAGGTGAGCGTATGATCATATTTTGTAGTCCAGATTCTAGGCAATTGATTGGAAATATAAAGGAATTCTTCGGGGATGCAAAGTTCCAAAGCTGCCCAGCACCATTTTCCCAATTGTATGTAATTATTGGAGAGATTTATAGTACGGAAGAAAAAACAAATGTAAAGCCTCTGATTTATGTGTTAATGCCAGCTAAAAAAGAGCATACATATTATATAATGTTTCAAATGATACAGTCACAACTGAAACAATGGAACCCATTAAAAATGCATTGTGATTACGAAATTGGCGCAATTAACGCCATTATAAAAGTGTTTCGCGACATACATATTGTGGGCTGTTATTACCATTGGGGCAAAAGCATGTGGAGAAATGCGAAACTCCTGAAAATGGATAAATACAAACAGGAATTTTACATTTCAAAATCATCTTCGAACCATCCGAAAATCGTATGAAAATCATTTCTGAATCACCATAAAAGCATTCTAAAATAAGACTGAAAATTATTCATAATTAAATCTAAAGTCAATCTTAGTCCATCACAAAACTATTCTAATAACATAACAAAAATATCGTCAAAATTACCTATAATAATCCTAAACCATATCAAAAAATTTCGAAAATAATCATTCCTAATTCATCCTAAAAACATTGCTAAATAATCCTAAAAGCATTCCTAATCTATCCTAAAAACATTGCTAAATAATCCTAAAAGCATTCCTAATCCATCCCAAACACATTGCTAAATAATCCTTAAAGCATTCCTAATCCATCCTAAAATCATTTGTTAATAATCCTAAAGGCATTCCTAATCCATCCTAAAAACATTGCTAAATAATCCTAAAAGCATTCCTAATCCATCCTAAAAACATTGCAAAATAATCTTATAACCATTTCTAATCCATCATAAAACATTGCAAAATAATCCTAATAGAATTCCTAATCCATCCAAAAAGCATTCCTTTAAATTAGTTGGCTTATACTAAATTCGTTGCGTCTCTACGCAACTGCAACGAGACGATATAGTGGCATAGTGGCCACGGCCGGAAATACATGGACGAGAGACGCGCAGGACCGACGCCACTGGAAGGAGTTGGAGGAGGCCTTCACCCAAAAATGGGTGCCCCAATAATAATTATTAATGAGAAGAAATTTTATGTTTTGTATTGTAAATAAATGGCTTTTTATTTTATTTATTTATTTATTATACTAAATTCAGGGACCACGGGTAAAATATTTCCCGTGATACCTTCCAGGGACTATCACAGGGACCACGGGCAATAAAGGCAGCTGCTACCTAGGCGAGTTTCAAATGCAACGTTTTCATTTGTAGACCAGTTACTACATAGGCGAGCTACAACAAAGGCGAGTTACAAATGCACCGATACAAATGGACTATCCAACACAAAAATATTTTTTCAATTCGAACCAGTTGTTCCTGAGATTAGCGCGTTCAAACAAACTCTTCAGCTTTATATATTAGCACAGAATAGATAATAGTACTACGTACAGAAGTTGCACTCCTTTGATCTTTAAAAAAACGGCCGTTTTAAAAGCCTACAACATCGTAGTTACCGCGTAATATAAAGTATGTAGGTAGGTATGTACCTACATTGCAAAAATGGGGAAATCCCGCAGCCCGCGATAAACGATGCATGTAGGGTGTTGCCAACTTTCGAACGCCCCTTTTAACCGTGGTCCCACCGCTATACCCCACTGGTGGGTCCACAGGTAATTTTTTTCTCTGTAGACCCACTGCACTTGAGTTTACGCACGCTTAGCGCGGAAAGACTTGTCATTTGTGAAATAAATAAAAATTTGGGAAGGGTTTATTAATTTTTGCTTACGCATGTTGGGGGCCTCGTATAATTCCTTGATACGGCAGATAGGCGGTAGCTACGCCCCTATAGAGGCTAAATCTTCGCAACTGAGATGAAGGTGGGAAAACTGTACTTATTTCAAATGCTGTTTTGAATGAGTTTTGAATGCTGGATAGCAAACATTTCGTTACTTTAGATTGAACAAACCCTCGTTTCCATTTTCTAATATTATTAGGTCGCATCGCCTGAGGACGAAAGGGATCGGGAAACTGGTATGAGAGACAACAGGGAGTTATGAATAATTATTTATTAAATTCCTTAAATCAAACCTTACAATAAATGATTATACAAATCCGAACATTTAAAACAATGCTCCAGATGCCTAGACTAGGACCATGCGCTCAGTATCTGTATTTGGTGGAGTAGTCCTTGGGCGAGACGACGAGGCCGCGGCCCTTGCGCGCGCCGCGGTACACCGTCTCGATGATGTCGATCATCTCCTGCTTGTCCTCCAGCGGCCAGTTGATCTTGTTGTTGTTGCCGGTGCCCAAGTCAATCATGATGTGCTTGTTGCGGAAGAAGAACATCACAGTGCACGGGTCGTACAACTCGTACCTGTAAATAAATATACAGGGACAAATCATACAGATTGAGCTAGCCCCAAAGTAAATTCGTAACTTGTGTTATGGGATACTAACTCAACGATAATATATTTTATAACAAATACATTTATAGATAAACATCCAAGACCCGAATAATGCAGAAAAAAGGCGAACGCATAATAGTCGACATACACCAGAGAATTAATTGCAGATTGCAGACCACATTTCATTAACGAAAAAATATTAACTCTACCATCACTATACATCCTAGGAATTGCCTCTTCAGGTCTTCAGTTCTAGCAAGCAAGGAATATTTTAATATATAATACTCTCTGACTAGAGAATTTCCAAAAACTTTTTTTATTTAGGCATTGGCCATATCCAAAAATAATTGAGAATTTCTTCCAAAAACAATTTCCACTCCTAATTTTCCAAGAACAAAACGCGAGAAGGGCGAGAGCGGGAGGCGCGGGCGCGGTGGGCGAGCGAGGGGAAGGCGCGGGGAGCGCGGGGCGGAGTTACTTGTCAGGAAATAGAACCGGCTTCTATTCACTTGTCAGTTCTCACTTCTCATTTGTTTTGTCACTTGTCAGTACCCATTGCAAAAACACTTGTCACTACTCAAAATGTAAACCAGGCATAACATTCACTGTCTTGACTGAACGTCATTTAGCATAGTCGTTGAATGGGATGTGGTGGGTTAGGTTAGGGTTAGCTTGTGAGGCGCGACTCTTTCTGTAGTCAACTCGGAAATTCTTTCAATTTGATGAAATAGTCACGTTATAACCTCAAACTTCAACCTTGAATATCTCGAAAACTACATCTCCCCAGTACCCCACCGCCGGGGATGGTATTGGGGAACCGCCTCCCCTCCCCCCTCATCACCTTAAAATCGACGGTCCATAATGTATATTTTCACCCGCCATGTGATACTCACATTTTGTTGAAGTCTGGCACTTCCGTGATGTCCACGAGGTAAATGACGGCAAAGTTTTTAACTTTCTCTGCGATGCTGTATAATACCTCATCCATTTTCATGCAGGTTGGGTCCCAATCGTGGCCGAATCTTATTACCTGGAAAGTAATAAGCGGTCAGAGTTAAGAACATAATCAATGAAATAAAAATACTAGTAGCATTTCGAAATTATATGAACAGTAAGTCGATAACAATGTCAGTCAGGTACTGTTAAGATAGGTTAAGTAGTTTTTTTACTGTCACTATTTTGTACCAAAATCTGAACCTATGTATTTTGTACTGTATGCTGTTGGTTGGCTATCCAAATAAACTGAAATAAATAAAATAAACGCTCACCACGACTCGGTCCTCCTCTGATAAGATGGCCTGGTCCACTTGCCAGCCATTGTGCAGATGTCCTAACATATAACTCATCGTTAAATATTATTCTAAATTTCAAAGAATGCAAATTAAGTATACCTACTAGAAACGCCTACCTCTGCTTCCAAATAATAACACAACACACGGATTTCTGAGAATTTAAGCCGTGGTACAAACGTAAATTTAAATGGATACTGAATACCTACACACACAAAACACAAAATAACATGGCTGACACTGACAGTCAACATTGACAGATGTCAAACAAAACTGATGTGACAGTGACACTTCTCTTTTTTTTGATGATGCTAGCTCTACACCCTCGGGAAGTTGAGCGAAAACGAGAATGTGAACCTCTGCGTTCTACTTCGTCTTCACTTTTCCTTGTGTCTTCCAACTCCGTGGACCGTGCCCATAGATTTATTATATACTAGCGTAAAATTGGCAATGCAAAAGAGATAGATCACAGCACACACGTTGGTTAGAGCAAGATAGATAGGCGAGACCATTTTCCTATATACACTATCGGACTGTATCGACCTGACGTTAGTCGTGTTAAAAACAAATCCCACTTATTTTTACAAAATTTATGGTTTTTAAGTGTAGTTTTGGTGTTAATTCGACGTGATTAAATATGGTTACCTGGGCAGTGCTTGGATGTAACTCAAACTAAAAGGCAAATCCATAAAATTATATAATTATCTTGCTTGCACACATGTACATTCCACGCACACTTAGTGTATTTTGTTTTTGGTCTAAAGCCGATCTATACGTATGTACGCCAGTGGTGCTAATTCTGTTGTATGTACATTTAACTAGACTAAACTAATTTTGACTAATTGTAAACCAAGGACGGACAACAACACCTTTGGTCCTGTCAAAATTAAATGTACAACAGAATTAGCACCAGTATATAGGTACCTACTAAATCTATGACCGTTCCTTCATTTTACTTTACTTCGCCCAACTTTCCGCTAGTGTACAACTAGCATTACTGAAAGTAGCGAGAATAAAAATATGAAACCATATTTTATTTTGGAATTGGAACATCCCTGAAGGATATTATTGGAGACTGTTTGCTCTTTCAAATTCCAAATTATATCTATTCCATTACAAGCCCTTTGAAAACGTAGGTAGATACTATACTAAAGCGCTTATTACACTACACGATTTCTCGGGCCCTGCCGGCAGGGACAGGGCAATGTAATAAGAAACAGGGAGTCAGGGTCCCTAAACAGCCACCCTGCCGCCCTGCCAATTGGGTAGTCTAATAAGAAACAGGGAGGCAGGGAGCTCAGTCGCTGCGGCGCGAGCGCAGAGTTCACACGTTCTGTTGTTTTTTGTGCGTTATATGGAGCTTTTATTATATATATTATTTATTAATCAATTAGTTATTTACTAATAAATTGAATTCTTTTTTTTAACTTTAATAAATATTCAAATTTCTCCTTTCTTTGAAATCCGCTGGATCCAGAGCATTGAGTATCCGCATATTTGAGTGCTTCCCTCTTAATTTCAAGTACCTATTGCTTGACCCAGATCCTTCTCCTTCTCTTTTTTTCTTAAGATGAGGAACGTTGACCTGCGCTCCCTTACACAAGTAAAAGACGTAGGTGCAAAAACTGCTAAGTTAAAGTGGATGTGGCCTGTGTCTGCCTTAAGCAACCGGAAAGATGGGCAAAAAATATCAACTTTTTGGGTTCCGAACGAGCGGCGAGGTAAAGGAAGACCGAGGAGGCTATGGCGGGACGATCTGAATGCCTTCTTAGACAGGTGGCCAGAAGTAGCTTACGACCGTGACGAGTGGAGAAAGGGAGGGGGAGGTCTTTGCCCAGCAGTGGGACACAAGACCTTCAGGCTAGGAAATAATAGAAATAAAAAATATTAATGGATGTAGTAAGTGCCAAAGTCACCGCTAAAGCAACTTTTTGATGATTCGATAAAGTCGGCGCCATAGCGACAGACGTGCACAGTAATTCACGTTCACGTTCAAACTGAGAGAAAATCAACCAGGGCGCGATTTCCAGCGTAGTGTAATAAGCCGCACCCTAACTGGTAGGCAGGTTACCCTGCCGACAGGGCCCGAGAAATCGTGTAGTGTAATAAGCGCTTTATTCACCACCAGTTTAGACAGCAGCAGAAGGCAGGTTTATTACCGCTCGTCTGGTTCAAACCCATGGACTGATGTCTGATACGCTGCTCCCAGACTCCTATTCTGTCGTATAGGTATGAGATTGGGAAAATGGAGACAGATTCGGCTATTCAAACATAATTATACTGCAGCGATGAAATTGTAGGAGCATTTGAGCCATTAGAGCGCTGCATTTACCGGCAACGTTTAACCTTTATGTCTGTTGTGTTGTGGTAAACCCGAAAAGGCTATACTAGGTACTTTATTCATTTCGTTTGTTGCACTTGAAGATTATTTTTGAAAGAACAACGTAAGTAGGTAGGTAAGTATGTAGCTAGTGTAGTACTTATACTCGATTTTTAATTACGTCAATCTCGCTTGACCGCTTGACATGAAACCCGTGAAAGTTAAAAGAGTCATAACAGCGCCGTTTACGAGGACGGAGCCGCCGCCGTTTATCGGACGCCGTTTACCGGACGCCGTTTACCCTTTAGATTGAAACAGTCTCGCGAAACTTAAAAAAGAAAGGAAAGTGAAATGATACGAAAAAGAAGGAAACAAAGACGATGGTGGATGATCAAAATTCACAGAAATCTTTCGTTTGGCAATCACTACTGACTGCTAAACGAGCGTTTGGATACATCGCAAATATGTTTGTCGAACACCCTTTGATTTGTGCACAAAAACCAGTATAGATAAGCAAGCTATAGAGCGCGCTTGAGCAAGTATGAACGGTGAAGCACGAGTATGAACAAACTTATTTGGTCTGAGGAACAAACAGACGAACTCAAACAGCAACAACGAAGCCAGCAACGAACGAAGCTATTAGTCACGCACGCTGATTGTTTCTCTCGTTGTTATTTATTCGGATTTTAAGGAATCATGGTGTAATGAGCAGTGCAGAGCTGTATGTATCTATACTCTGACAAAAAGCGACACCGACGCATCACCGACGCCGTTGTTTG
Organism: Endotricha flammealis; assembly: GCA_905163395.2. Taxonomy (NCBI): domain Eukaryota; kingdom Metazoa; phylum Arthropoda; class Insecta; order Lepidoptera; family Pyralidae; genus Endotricha; species Endotricha flammealis. The sequence continues at coordinate 14,290,378 of LR990871.1, forward strand.
CCAAGCATGTGGAGCCGCCATAACAGGCTATAGTTAATGTGTATGGGGCATCAGACGCACATTTCGCGGCGGTCGAGCGATGGACGCGCGTCCCTTCCAGCGGCGCGGCGGCGGCGGCGGCGCGCGGCGGGGCTGGCAGCGCGCCATGCTCGGATCGCGGTCACACACCAAAACATACAGATTTCTCGGGAAAAAATAACGAGCACTTTCAGAGCTCACCGACTCGGCGCTCGCGCTCGCGGCGGAGCAGGTGTGTCTCCGCGCGCACGGATTTATTGCACAGTCTGATCGTGGTCTGAGCAGTGATACGGCGCAGTTTCGTTTAATTGAACCTCACCGCGAGTGGTGCTAGTTGTGGCCTGGTGGTGTTGCGGCAGTGAATTCTGGACTGGACCATGCAAGTCATCTAACCATCGACGGCTACACCAGAATGCATTCCTAATATCCACTGGTTAATGCCGTTGTTGCTGCTAAAACCAACTGATTGCCGAGTGAATAACATAACACAGCTATTTTCAAAGAAATGTAGTCGCTACAAGAGTTCTAATCTTCAATTAAGCGCGTCATAATCAGTCGGATATTAATAACTAAGTGGGTGAGTTGCCGCTCCTGATTCCATATTGTCATCTTTTTTACGCCGCACCTTCCACTCTGTCGCGTTGTTTACAGCTTCTTCGCTTCACCAAAATGTTTTTAGCACATGCGCGCCTTTGTAATGTAAACATAATGTGGAGCGAGAATAAATAAGCATCTCTATCAGTTGGCGTGCGCGCATTATTCCTAGAATGAGTGGATACCTACTTAGTTTTCCTAAATATCGTATTGTGCAATGTTCGTGAGCAACTCGGTCAGTGGTTTACGCGTTTCGTCGCCTCCGGGGTCTGCGAGAGAGGCTATTACACCCGTGGCTATTACGCGCGCCGCGGCGGCGGCGGCACACTCGTGCGCATTGAACCGATGGTGATGCGATTTCGGAATTCAGTTTTTCACAGTACCGATTTAAAGTTCACAAGCTCTATAGTCTCCCTGATTTAAAGTGATGTTTCGCAGCGAGGAGCCCTCCGCCACCCGCGGCATGGAGACGGTGTACCCGGCGTCGGCGTCGGCGCTGGCGCGCGGCCGCCGCCGCCGTGCCGAGCCTCGCACGCGGTACCGCACTATGCCCGTCACTTTCGCCGAGATCAAGGTAAAGCCAGTAAAAAAAACGCGGTTCTGCTCTATTGCCCACTGTTTGGGTGACGCCAACCAACGGTAAAATAAATTCTACACAATCATTATAATAAAATTGTAAACATAGAAAACATCCAGACTCGAGACATTTATATGTCTCGATCATTTATATGCCATCACATAAATGTTTGCCCCGTGCGAAGATCGAACTGCACCCTTTAGTACGGAAGGTAGGGTCAGTCACTACCCCCGTCGCTTCCCCAAGTGGCGGGACATGCAGTAGGTAATGCATTTTCCTGAATTTAAACAAAAAAAAAAGGTCAGTCACTACCAAGGCGCCACCGAGCCTTCAAAAAAAGTAGATAAGTACTAAATTACTATTTTTAGGATTACCCTTCACTACCTGTACCCGTTTTTCAGGAAGTGGACGAAGATAACGAGGAGGCTTTCGCGACGGCAGGCGAGGAGCGGCGACGGCGCCCCGACCTGCTCGACGAGACGCTCGGCCGGCAGTTCGCCGAGTTCCGGGCGCGGCGTGAGCGGCGCGCGCGGCGGGACGAGCTGCGCGAGCGCGAGCCGCCGCCCGACGAGCCGCCCGCCGCCGCCGCGCCAGCCCCCGCGCGTGCCGGTAGCGAGCCAGCCAAGCTGCACCAGGCGCCCGACAAGTGGGAGTGCCAGCCCGAGCCCACCTGATTGGCCAACACGCCTTTTCCAGAGAGTGCTCATTTGCCTTTCACGGACAAGTCTAGTCAGTTTTGCTGATATAGTGTGAACCAACATTAATACACTATTGTTTTAGTTTAAGTACTTAACCCTCCATCCGTCGCGCGGGGTCTAAATGCCCATCTTTTACAAATTGCATTTGCTTTACATTTATAATATTATACTTCGACTGATATAACTCTCGAGGTACTTAGGTTCTAAAAAGGATCAGAGTTGACGCTGATACACACTGGATCTAATAACGGTTTATGGCTCATTCGCCCCAGTTTTAACCCCACGATAAAAACTGGACATAAGTACCAACTCTTAAATGTTTTTTTAAATTTGAGTACCCAAAAGTAGCAGTTGTGTTCGGTTTCGAGCTCATGTGTTGGACCAATTCGAAGTAATAAACTAGGTAATTTCCAGAAAATTTAACATTGCATACATGAGACTGACATCACTTTTGCTTCCACATATTTTGGTCGAACATAGAACCTCCTCCTTTTTTGAAGTCGGTTAAAAATAAGCCGCTCGAAAACGACAGCTCGGGGACGTCCGCGTCAGTCAGTGTTGAATTTTCTTCAAAAAAACCTTGTTAAAATTGTAAGAACCCATTTCATGGCAGTTTTCACAACGCCAACGTTATTTCGATTTACGGATATTAAAATAGAAGAGTAGGAATAAATTTTTAATTATTTTTTATGTTTCTACGTTGTGTATGAATGACTGAATTTAGACGTGCGCAATGGTTACCATGCATGCCCGCCACCCACGAGGTCCCAGGTTCGAATCCCGGTCGCGTCATGATGAAAAACGAACTTTTTCTGATTGGCCTCGGATCTTGGATGTTTATCTATGTATGTGTTTGTTATAAAATATAGTTTCGTTGAGTTAGTACCCCATAACACAAGTTTCAAACTTACTTTGGGGCTAGCTCAATCTGTGTGATTTGTCCCCTATATATATATTTTTTTTTTATTACTTACTCACATTATATTATGTTAAAATAATGTGTAACATGTAACTATGTTTGATTATTAAAATGAATAGTTATAATAAAATTATTAAACGCTGTTTATTCTTGAGGTCTCTAAAGAACCCGCGCGATGACTCCCGTTTGCAAAAAATATTATTAGGACTGGCGAGGTACCAATTTTTTTTGTACCACAAAGGTGGCAAAAAAGCATACGATCCGCCTTATGGTCAGCTGTCACAGTAGCCTATAGACGCTTGCGATACTGGGGGTATCACTCACGCGTTGCCAACCCTCCCAACCCCCCCAAGTGGAGCTCTGGAGACCTTACTCACCGTAGGAACACAACATGGCCGAGACCAATGCTATTTGGCTATGATTTTCTGTAAGGTGGAGGTCCTTCCGCAGACGGGCTGCTCCGATTTGAGCGGATTATCCGCTCTGTGCCCTAGGTACCTCTAAAAACTAACTAAATAATAGTGAGAGAAGAAATTGTTAGTTAGAAGATTTGCGACAGACAGACAGACAAAAAAATAAAATAAAAATGTTTTCGCTTCTATTGCCTTTCTCTAACTGTTCCCGCTCCATGTTTTCCAAATATTATGTTCAATGTACAGACATATCGGGGTCTACTGTTTTATTATATGTATATATAAGGTCCTATTTCATTAGTGAACTTCCTTTTAACACATGACTATAGAGGTTACATATGATCGTAATTATTGGTCTAATATTTAGTAAAAAAAAAAAAAGATTGTATTGTAAGTAGTTATATACATAAAGCCATCCATATGCAAATATTCACTGAATACTAGACCATTATTTCCTTGTTTAAACGATCATATGTAACGTACATACCTAGTAATGTTTTAAAAGGAAGTTCACTAATGAAGTAGGACCTTATATTTACGAGCTGTGACCGCGACTTCGTTCGCGTGGTTGTCGAAAACACTGTCCGTTTACGCAGCCCGTTAACCCATTAACATTTTGTTGGGGCCTCGTGCCACCGTGCAAAACGAAAATTGACAGGTTAAATGTAACAAATTCCGAAACGGATCATTGTCACGGAATAATAAATAGTACTTCATTGTACGAGCAATGCACCGTACATTATTACTAAGTCAGCATATTTACACAATCGCCACATTTTATTAATTGTACGCAGTTCGCTGTCGGTCAGCAAGAGTACCGCGCGCTCTCACATTCCATTATTTACCATTTCTCGTTCTAGTTGTTCTACCACAATATATTCAGTTTACAGTGTATCAGTGACTTTAATTTATCACCATTACCAGACTCTATCGGTTCAAACCCGAACATTGGTCCTTCGAGCTTTTCGACAGGCGGGACCTTGACGCGTTTTGTGAACAAAAGGTGCCACGCGTTTCGTCTGTACAACCACGTTGTGGATATTACCAGTCCATATCGGATTACCTGGATTTTTGTGTGTGAAACCAAGTTCACGCGCAACTAACATCAGTACCCGTGTTACCAAGACACACGAGTACCTTTTAGCAGTTTATCTTGTGCTATCAGGGAGCACAGGGTATCTTCAACACGTCGTCGTCCTGAGCCATCAAGGGCACGGACAACGGTCTGCAAAACAAGAAGTAAGATCTTTCCTTTTTTTCTTTCAATCTATAATTGTTAGAATGTCTAACACAATTGAATCGCAGGATGTCATTTATGACAGTATGGTTAAGTTGTACAATAATATCAAGAAAGATAGCAGAGATAGAAAAACAACAGACTATTATAGGAGACGCTTTGAAACCTTGGAAAAGTACTGGGAGGAGTATGAGCATAATCATGATCGAATTTGTACAGAGGAGAGTAGGACTCACCCTTATTTTTCTGAGGACCGCTACAATACTACAAAAAGTCAGTACAAATCAATTAAAAGTCTTTTAGAACAAGAGTATCAAGACTTGTTAGAATCACGCAAGCAACCTGTAGCCGACGGTGATCGGGCAACAGGATCGGTGGAACAACCAGCACCAGCACAACGTCACTTGACAAGCGGTGACAAAGCAGAATCGGCTAGCCAGTTGCCAAACAAATCGCTCTCCGATCGGGGCTCGAACAGTAGACTCGACGAGATGCTAAGAAAACAATCAGCTAATTTTAAAGCTTTCATGCGAACTGTCAAAAACATCGATATAGACAGCATGCAAGAAAAGTGGGAATTCGAAGACAACTTGAAGATCCTACAATCAAGATGGTCTGCGATCGATTCGCTTCATTGGGAAATCGACAGCGAATTGAACGAAGACTACCCAGCATACGAGGTATCGTTTACGAAACATGAAGACACGTTCAATAAATTGAAGAGGGACATAAACAACAAGTTATGGTCCGTAGCACACAGGGAAAACTCCACCCCTAAGCTCGAAATACCTGAGTTTAGTGGCCAGTTTCATCAATGGATATCCTTCAAGGACCTCTTCACAGAGGCGATCCACAACAACCCGTCAATACCTAATGCCTGTAAAATGCAATACTTGAAGGGCAAAGTTAAAGGCGAAGCAGAGAGGTTGATACAACACCTTCAAATCAGCTCAGATAATTATTCCGATTGTTGGATTATTCTAAACAACCGTTACAACAATATCAACCGCATTTTCCGTTCGCATGTCAAAATATTGATGGGCATACCCGTAGCACAACAACAGTCTGCGAATCATATTAAACGCGTACATGACACATCATTGGAATGCCTAAATGCAATCGAGAATTTAGGGGTAGATATCAAGACATGGGATCCCTTACTCGTTTTTATTTTAGAGCAGAAACTGGATGAACAAACATACGACGAATACAAGGATTCTGTACCGAACCCGAGAGAACTACCTGTATTAAAGGAATTCTTAAGTTTCTTGGAAAACAAATTCACTACGCTAGAAACAGGTCGTAGGAAACAAGAAAATAATCAACCGAAATATAATCAAGCAAGTTCGAATTTTACTAATACTAATCAAGCATCAAAATATCTAGCCCGTCAGCAAAAATCAAATTCGCCAAGAAACACCTTTTCAATACAATCTAACACACCTAATAAATTTGATTCTAACAATAAAATAAATTTTAAAAATAAATACAATTGTCCTATTTGCAATGTTACCGAACACGGTATATATTTCTGTCCGAAATTTTTATCAATGCCGCTTTATTTGAGAAGAAAAACAGTATCTAAATTAAATCTCTGTAATAATTGTCTCAAAAATCACCAAGGAAAAACATGCTTTTCAAGTAATAGGTGCAAAGATTGCAACAGAGAACACAATACATTATTGCATGATAATTCTGCGTTACGAAATACAACACCGGACGTACGACCCAGTACAAGCGGCGACACGAGCCCGCCGAATATGCAGAACAACTCGCACGTGACTCTCGAGAACGATCCTTCAGAAATATTATTGGCCACTGCAGTCGTATCAGTCCAGGCTGCGAATGGCACGTTCATCAAGATGAGAGCCCTATTAGATCAAGGTTCACAGATGTCGCTGATATCGGAACATGCCGCACAAATTCTTAAACTACCACGAAACAGATGTAAAGGACTTGTAGTAGGTATTGGTGGAAACGAAGCCAGCTGCAATGGTTTCATATCCTTAAACTGTAAATCCGCAGTCAACGATTTTTCATTCCAAACTGACGTTCTTGTCATGAAGACCCTCATCAAGCACTTACCAAGCAACACCTTTCCAAAACCTAATTGGTCTTATTTACAAAACGTCAAGCTAGCAGACCCAGAATTTTATACAAGCCGACCAGTTGATATTTTACTAGGAGCAGATATTTATTCACTAATACTTATGGATGGTATTTGCAGATCAAGCACCACTTTACCTACCGCTCAACAAACTCAGTTGGGTTGGATTTTAAGCGGACAGACAAAAGTTTATCAATGCAACGTCGTTATAAATAATTTAGAATCAATCAGCCGTTTTTGGGAGATAGAAGATATCGCAGAACAGTCAGATATATCATCAGAAGATCAAGCATGTCTAGACTTTTACCAGTCTACCACTACAAGACGGGAAGATGGTAAATACGAAGTTAGACTACCATTAAAACCAGATTTTACAGAAAAATTAGGAAATTCTAAAAATAAAGCTATTGCGCAATTTTACCAATTAGAACAGAAATTAAAGAAAGACAAAAATTATGCATTAAATTATAAAAACTTTATGAATGAATATTTATCATTGGGACACATGACACCGGCAACGCGCGACGGTAATCGGAGCATCGAATGTTATTTACCTCACTTCGGAGTTACACGTGATTCTACCACGACTCAATTGCGTGTAGTTCTGAATGCGTCAGCTAAAACATCGAGCGGTTATAGCCTAAATGAGGTAATGTGTAGGGGTCCGAATTTGCAGCAAGACCTCCAAAACCTTCTCATCAAGTGGAGACAATTTAAATATGCATTTAGTGCAGATTTAGAAAAAATGTTCAGAAATGTTTGGCTACACCCATGTGATCAAAATTTACAAAAACTCGTATGGAGAGAAAATGAAGAGAAGCCTCAGTTCACGACGAACCTGGAAATAAAGAAAAACAAACAAGTTAATATCGCACAAGTATCATCTGACATTGAAGTTGTTGACTACTTGTTAAACAAATGCAGCTCACTAAATAAAGCAATTCGAATACTAGCATGGGTACGCAGATTTATTAAGCGGGAAACAAAGCAAGGTTTTTTAACAATTCAAGAATTAAAGCAAGCTAAAGAAATAATTATCAAGGAAGAACAGAAAAATATATTTTTTGACGAGATAAGCAGTTTAAAAAGCGGTTTACAGATAAGCCGGAAAAGCAAGATTTTAAGTCTAGCCCCTATACTAGACTCATCAGGCGTACTACGCGTCGGGGGCAGATTGAAGCATGCAAACATAGATGAGGAAATGAAGCATCCTATAATATTATTAAGAAATACCAGACTAACAGACCTCATCATTGACCAGTCACACGAGCTCACTTACCATGGAGGAGCAAAACTTACCACAGGATTTATCAGGAAGAAATATTGGTTGTTAGGTGGCGTCAAGGCCACAAAGAAGCGTTTACGCTTATGTGTTAAGTGTCAAAAGGCAGATCCGTCACAACAACATCAAATGATGGGCGACCTACCTTCCGCACGAACAAATCCATCACGACCCTTCTCAAACTGTGGAGTCGATTACAGTGGACACATTTTTATCAAGGCCAACAAGGGCCGCGGTATCAAGACAACAAAAGGGTATGTCGCAGTTTTCGTATGTATGGCTACCAAAGCCGTACATCTAGAGCTGGTTTCCGACCTTACCTCATCTGCTTTCTTAGCAGCACTGCGCCGAATGTCCGCTAGGAGAGGTACGCCATCACATATCTTCAGCGATCAAGGAACGAATTTCATAGGCGCTAACAGGATGTTACAACAAGAATACATTGATATCAAGAACACGTTAAACAACGAATTCATGTCGGAAATTTCAGAGATGGGTATAAATTTTCACTTTAACTGTCCTTCTTGGCCGTCTGCAGGTGGACTATGGGAAGCTTCAGTGAAAAGTCTGAAATACCATTTAAAGCGTGTCGTCGGTGAGCAACGTCTCACTTTCGAGGAGTATACCACGTTACTCACCCAACTCGAAGCGTGTCTCAACTCACGACCACTATGTCCAATATCAGAAGACCCCGATGAGCTAAACTGTCTTACTCCGTCGCATTTTTTAGCAAGCGGTCCAACACTTACAATTTTGGAAACTGAAAGAGATCTACGAACAAGGTGGCATCTCACACAAAAAATATTCACTGATATTTGGGATCGCTGGCGCGACGAATATCTTACACAATTAGCAGCAAGGAGTAAGTGGAGAAAGCCGCAAAGGAATTTGCAAATCAACGATATCGTTGTCATCAGAGAAGACAACCTACCGCCCGGCAAGTGGGCCTTGGGAAGAGTCGTCGAATTACACCAAGGTAGCAACGGCTTAGTGAGAGTCGTAACAGTCAAAACTAAAAACGGCACAATGAAGCGACCAGTCGTAAAACTATCTCGCTTACCCGTTAATCACACGATTTCAGAAAATGAAAAGAAACAAGATATACAAAACCAAAAACAAGAGACTACCCAATCATCAAATCAAAGATCAAGTGGCAAGAAACACTGCTTTTCATCAATCGCGGTGTCCTTAGTATTATTTTTCCTGGCATTTATATCGCCCTCACAAGCATCATACAGCATTAATCCTTTACAAAATAAAACAGGACTTTATTTCGATCACATTACAGACATGAATGTAATACGAGATGACTGGCGCCTCGTTGTCTATTACGACACAGAACCTTATCAGGAAGGCATAACAACACTTAATAAATATATACAATACCTGGAATCATTATACACCATGATAAAGGAACAAAAACATTGCTCTGGAATCATATTACAACTTAAACACGAGGTGAAAGAATTACGTCTCTATAACAGCATTGATAATATCATGAATCATCAAAATATGGGTCTACACTCCAGACGGCGTCGCGGCTTAATCAATGGTATAGGCTACATCGCCAACTCTCTCTTCGGCGTCCTCGATGAGCGTTTCGCGGAGAAATATGAAAAGGACATTGAAATCATCAAGGAAAATGAAAACCACTTAGCATCGTTGTGGAAAAACCAAACCTCGGTCGTAGAAGCTGAATTCAATACTTTGAAAAACATGCAACTCATCATAAATTTACATCATAAAGCTGTCACAAAAAAATTAAACGATATTCAATACCAATTAGCTGACATAGAATCACAATTGGCACTCACTACTGAATTCATTACATCAGCAATTATAGCGAACAACATTTTATACTCTTTAAAGAATATTCAAGAATTGCTATTCAACACAGTTACCAATATCAGCCACGGAAAATTCAGTCTTCATTTATTGACACCTGAACAGCGGAAACACGAGTTGAATATTATTTCCGGCCAACTCCCCAAGGACTTATCATCGCCCATCAGCAACGATGATTGGTCCGCTATCTACAACTGTCTACAAGTTCATACCAAAATGTCACAAAAATATCTCATCATCGAAATTAAAATACCGCTAACAGGGCGGGACACTTACGAGATATCAAGAATCATTCCTCTTCCGCGCCGAGTGGACGACAAAGTTATCAGTTTCATACCTATACAAGAATATGTTGCTATTAATTTACAGCGAGATACTTTTATTCCATTATCATACCATGATATTAAATCCTGCATCCAACAGAAACCTCAGTTCTCTTGTGTCATGTCAAGAAACCCATCTTCGAGATGAAAGACGATCATAGTTTATGCAAGAAAAAACCTGGAACGAAACTATGTGAAACGAATCAAGAATCGTGTTACAACATATGGTCGGAATTAAATACATTAAATAATTACTTTTACTTTTGTTGTGATACATGTCACTTGAAGCTATTATGCGAAGATCAGATTACCACGACCCAACTGACTCACACTGGCATATTATCAGTCGGGCAAAACTGTGCAATTAAAACAGCTGATTTTGTAGTGTATACACATAAATATGAAAGTAGCAAACTTAACATCAGTCCTCATTTCATCTTACCAGAAATCTCTCCTATGAACAGCGTCGTAAACTTAACCATATCAGATGACTATTTATCAAATGACACCAGTATCGAGACAATAGAGAACCAGAAACAACTACTAGACATTCAAACCAAACTAAAGTTAATCAAGGAAAGTGAACCCTTAACAGAACGCATATCTCATCACGATGTGCATCACTACGTCGCGATATATGTACTATTCGCGATAGTAATTTTAATCATCATCATATACTTGTCGAGACGTATTTACAAACGCAGACAAGAACAGCAAGCAGAGAGACAAGAATCAATTTCCGCAGCAGCAGAAGTAGAAGCTCCAGGGGCAGTCCACGTCTTGGCGGAGATACCGCGACCGGCTGCCCGCTCCAGCAGTGTTTGTGTTCAGTGTAGTGAAGTGGAGTCTAAACAAAACGTAGCTCGAGCAAATCAGTGCAGTGCGCGAGTGTTAAAACGAGATCGCAGCACGTCGCCAGTGCTCCGATCGGTCTATACCATACCCGATTCAAGTTAATCATATCATTTACTAACATTAGATGATAGTAACATAATGTCAATCACCATGTTATCTTAAGTTCATTGCTTATTTACTCTCATCTGCTGCTCGGGAGCATGTACGAGCAATGCACCGTACATTATTACTAAGTCAGCATATTTACACAATCGCCACATTTTATTAATTGTACGCAGTTCGCTGTCGGTCAGCAAGAGTACCGCGCGCTCTCACATTCCATTATTTACCATTTCTCGTTCTAGTTGTTCTACCACAATATATTCAGTTTACAGTGTATCAGTGACTTTAATTTATCACCATTACCAGACTCTATCGGTTCAAACCCGAACATGTATCGAAAAATGATCTTTCCACACCCCCAATCCACAATGTTTTTAAGAGACCTATCGATCTACAGGCGCTAGACCGCAGACAGAGACAGATGGACATGGCGAAACTATAAGGGTTCCTCGTACTTTACTACGGAACCCACTGCAAAGATAATGTTTCTTCGTTTCATAGGAACTTACTAACTGTAACGTAAACAGTGTCGTTGAATTTATAAAAATACTTTTGTTACTGCGCCTTATTAGGAGCCGGGTCTTGCAAATCGCACTCACTTTATCGTTCAAAGTGAGGCCTATCCCAGATAAACTACAGGAGTGCGGTGGTACGGCCACGTTATGAGCCGACCATCTGACCACATGACCCGAAAAGTGCTTGAAATAGAAACCAAACACCGAGGACGAGGAAGACCACGAATCATATGGATGACCGTAGTGAATAAGAACCTCAAAGAAACACAAAGTAACAAAGAGACGAGCCAGGACTGAGCTGCCTGGAGACGCATGATAAAATAAAGTTGCATAGGTTCTATTTTCACAAGATCTTTACTATTCTTCACACACAAAAAGTGCGTCATCCATAGTCTGTCGTTAATATTTTGAACTTCTTGTGAGGTTTAGGTTCATAATCTTTGTTTTCAAAGTGACTGCAGGTCATAATGATAATGCGTAAATTAAAACAATTAAATATTGAAAATGTAATTTATTTATTGTTCCGTACAATAAATTAAATAAATACTTAACACTCTGGAGCTCGGCTCTCTCGAACTCGTCAATAAATAGACACATCTCTATGTACAAGGACTATCGGGACGGCGGCGGCGGAGGCGCTTCGGGGCCGCTAAACGCGTTATCTAATAAACAGCGCCCTCTGCGCACCTGCCACTAAATCATTAGAACAGCATTTCCGCGAGAAGTGCTGGTGGCATTCTTCTATTTGGTTCACGCAAATATTTGAGCAGTGTTCACATAATTTCTTTTCATTTATGGCACAGACGCAAAACAATAAATTGCTTCTTTGAATCTATCAAACTATACATATTCTTGTGTCAAAAAAGGTTGTTGCTATTTCGTCCATGGGACGGCTTCTTCCGCGATTCAAAAATCTGTTTGCTTGTATTCACTATTTGCAAAAAATATGTTTAGTATTATTAATATCTACATATAATCGAATACTGCTTCAACTCGCCCAGGGCTAAGGCCTATGGTAACATTGTAACACTTTTCCTCGAAAATATAAATTATCACGCAATGCGTACACAGTACGATCGGCACCTATGTATTCATATACTTAGCCATAATTTAAACAATGTTTTATAAATAAGTATCCTTATCTCGTAAAATTTTCTAAATAAATATTTATTTTGTCACTAATATTTAGTTTCTTTTACATAAGTCCCTATTTCTAAATTGTCATGACTGCAATACTGTACAAAATACTTATTTAACTTTAATTAGCCTAAAATGTGGCGCAGCTGCCGACGACGAGGCACCTCTGTGGTAGGCTGTAGCGACTGGCGAGGTACCGTCTGCGAGGTAACTTAGTGGCACTTGGATTCGATGCGCAATTTGATGGACGGTTCGGCGAGACACTGCCGGGGCCTGCGGGAGACGCCTGGCCTCGAGGAGGCCCCGGCTAGCCTCACTGAATGGGAGGCGGTCGCGGAGAGCGACGGCGGGAAACGGAGAATTCAGTCTTCGGCATCATGGCACCCGGCGGCGGCAGGTCAGCGCGCGTCCAGCTCGTCGGGCGGTGGCTCGGTCTCGGCGGCCGACGGGATGGTGTGCAGGTGGCGCGGCGCGGGCAGTGCGGGCGAGGGCGAGCCGGGCGGCTCGTCCGCCGACACCGCCGGCTGGCGCGTCAGCCGCGGCCGCGACGCCGACGCGCCGCCCGCACTGCCGCCCGAGCGCGACGTGCGCCACGTGCCCGTCGACGCGGTCGCGTTCGACCCAGACGAGTCGTTGCGCGACGACGACAGGTTCGAGTCTTGAGAGGTCTTGCGCGCGACGAGCCACGAGGCGGCTCGGCGCGGCGGCGGCGGCGGCCGGCCGTACGCGCGCCACGAGTCGGAGCGCGACGACGAGAATTCCACGGACGACGACACCGAGCCGGTGCGCGCCGGCGCCGCGGGCTGCTGGCGTGGCGTGGGCTGCGGCGCGGGAGCGGCGCGGCTGCCGCAGGCGCGCAGCCAGCGCAACAGGCGGTCGCGGCGCGAGCGGCGCACGACCGGCGCCGGCGGGCCCGACTCGGAGCTGGCCGGCGGCAGCAGGCGGCGGCAGGCGCACGCCGCGCCGTGGTGGCCGCGCGAGGAGCGCTCCGCGATGCTGTTGGTGTTGGCCGGCGTTTGCCTGTTGCTGAAGTTGGACGAGTGGCGGCAGCGGCCGATGCCGCGGGTGACGCGCGACTCTTCAATAGCTTTGCAGACGAGGGCGCAATCCTTCTTGAATTGTTTCGTGAGAATTGCGTACAGAAAAGGGTTGCAGCACGAGTTGAGCGGCAGCACGAACACCGTGAACACCTTCGCCTCCTCGAGCGACACGAGCTGCGCCCCGAACGCCGCCGTGAGCGCGAAGAACGCGATCGGCGACCAGCACAGGAAATCGGTGAACACTAGCAGTGCCATTCGCTTTGCGATGCGCGAGTCATTTGAGTTCCAGGCCTGCGAGCCACGGATAGCGCAGTACATCTTGAGGTAACAGCCGAGCAGAACGAGGAACGCCACGCCGTTTATGACGAGCAGCGCCACCACGTAGCCGAGCGCCATAGGAGTGCTCGTTTCGAAGGGCAGGCAGACGGCGAACTTGCGATAGTCGGAAACGCCGAACAGCGGCAGAGCGGCCGCCACCAGCGAGAAGGTCCAGCCGGCCGCCATTACGACGGCGGCGTGCCGCAGTGACAGCCGCTTGTTGAGGTGCATGGCGTGCGTGATGGCGTAGTTGCGCTCGAGCGTGATCACGGCCAGCGTGTACACGGACAGCTCGGACGACAGCACGCCGAGGAAGCCGGCTAGGCGGCACGCGCCCGACATCTGCCACGCGATGGCGTGCGAGCGGAACTCGCCCAGCGTGCCCGCGTCCACCACCGCCAGGAAGCCTACGACGTGCTCGAGGTTAGAACATTACACAGGTTAAGATAATATAACCTACACGGTAACTAATAAGGTAATCACGATACCTAGATAGATCCCCATGAAAAAGTCAGCGGCGGCGAGGTTGGTGACGAGGAAGCGCGGTACGTCGATGCGACTGCGGCTGCACACCAGCACGAACACTACGGTGCCGTTGCCCAGCAGCGCCAACAGGAATACCACCCACACACCGCAGCGCAGCGTCCACCAGTCGAACAGATCCACGCAGGGCAGGAACGGCCCTACGATAATGCGTGCATTAGAACGTTGGATCGGGCTCGTCACTGCCGCAGTGCAGACCGCGTAGCAGCTGAATGCACATACCGGGTATCGGCAGGCAGTGCACGCGGCGCGGCGCATCGGCGCGCAGGTCGTTGGCGCGACGCTCGTCGGTTGCTGCGCCCCACAGCTCGGCATCGGAAGCGCCCCACAGCTCTCCGGCGCCGCCCGCCATGCTGGCCAGCACGGCGCGTACGCGCGCGTCCTTCGCGCCGGACGCGTTCACTGAGCAGACGAATCCGGTTGCATTAGGATTAACTGTACGTACAACTACTCAATCAGATGGGGTGGTATCAATTTGCCCAATTTGGTATCAACTGACCGTAGTGCGGCCAGATGTCGGTGAGGTTGGCCCAGGCGGCGACGTCCACGTGCTGCGGCGGCACCAGCACGAAGTCGCTGAGCCCCTCGCTCTCCGCCGCCTCGGCCGCCTCGCCCTCCATCAGCGGCATGAACTCGCAGCAGTGGTAGGCGTACGAGAGCACCAGCGTCTGGATGCGCGGGAACAGCTCGGGCGGGTGGAAGTGGCGCAGGTGCGGGTTGTTGTGCGCCTTGAGGTGCAGCAGGCGCTGCAGCCCGCTCGCCGGCAGCCACGGGAACACGTTGTTGCCCACGTTCCTGCACCAGAACCACACAAATGACAACTATTCGCGACACACCAGCTTATTGAATTGCCCCTAAATGCATGTACTCACAGGTCCTCCAGCTTGGAGATGGGCAAGAACGCTTCCATGTCAATGTGCTCTATTTGGTTTTCCTCCAGGTTCCTGTCGATATAAATGGAAATCGTTGTATAAAGACTTGATGCAGTGCAATGTACTGAAATTGTGCATAGAGCCCTATTTACTTAGCTAACGTGTCTTGTTGACAAATGCCAACTAAGGCGACACAGTACTGCTGCCACCAACATTATACATATAAATATAATAAATAACAAGTACAGCAAAGGCTTTCAATACAGGAATCGATTTTAGAATTAGAAATACTCAAAGAGGAAACTGCGTTTGTTATTGGGATGAGTTTGATAGTGGAGAAGAGCTTAAGGCTTTTAAGTTAAGAGCGGAGTGTCCGCGCCCCCCGTCGCCGGGCGCGCGGCCCCACCCCGCGCCGCCACCCTCCCTCGACACGTACTAACCTTTTCCAATTAACTGGCCGCTCGACGGCGTCAATTCTTCCTTTGCATAACTAATTACGATCTTCGATATGTATTGTTGCGGCGATAAAGGGCATTCGACCCATCTTGGCGCAGTCATGTGGCCCAGCTCACTGACGAGATCGCGGTAACGCAACGGTGTTCCAATACAATTTAAGAATTGAATTTGATTACTACATTTAGCATTGTAAAGTGCTTGTAAACCTTCATAATTTTATCATAAAAGACGTAGACACGATACGTTATACAATTATGTCGTACTGTTACAAACACAAACTTGGAGTATCACTTTCTCAGAAACAGAATAAAATTGTTCAGGTACTGTTAAGTATTATAATATCTGTGGTTCTGGCATGGAATAAGCTACCTTATGACGGTCAGCTGTTTCAGTGAACGCGTTTAAAAACCGGTCGAACGCCATAAACTAAATAAACATAAATAAATAAATAGCACAGTTTTAAATTATATTAATTTACAAGGAACTTAGTGAAGTGACTTAACCAGTGAAATTTTTCAACACTGTGACATAGACACATCAGCATAATGCTCATTATCATCATTTTGCTTTTGTTTCCGAAATGGTAGTAGTTTATAGAGTACATTAATTTTATACAAATCATTTATTATGTACTAGCCGTTACCCGCGGCTCCGCTCGCGTGGTCAAGGGAAAATGTCAATAATTTTTCCCATGGGAATCTCTTTATCCCGTGGGAAAAAACGTAGCCTATGTCACTCTCCAGACTTTAAACTATCACCATTAAAAAATTCATATCAATCCGTTCATTACTTTCGACGTGGAGGGAGGACAAACAAACGCATGGTAGATATTAATGGCGTCGCTGCTCGTATAAAGTTCAATCCCTTGTAATGACAAGGGATTGAACTTTATACGAGCAGCGACGCCATTAATATCTACCATGCGTCAATGGACACAATTGACAGTGACAATAGGCTGAGCCGCGTTTGCGTGACGTGAAATATCATATTTTATTATGCCAAAGTGTAATGGGAAATCATAATATTTTTGAAGAGCCCAATGGAATGGAACTGTCATCATGTCTACTGATGTAAACCATTGAAGGGTGTGGACCCGAAAATTTTAATTTGAATATTTTTAGAAATTGAAATGGGCCGCTCTCGATGTTTGCCGGCCGGAGCAGCCCGCTCGGGGGGAAGCTTTCTTGACGGCAATTTAGGAAGTAAACCGCAATAACGTCGCGTGTTCGAATGGACGACTTCCTATAAAAGTAATGATAATATTTAAATTTTCGGGTTATAACTCTCCGCGCCTTTTCATCCCTTTACGCAAGATTGATTACCTCCTCTCCGATTTCGGAACCCTTGTCATCGAATTGATCAGTTTTGCCTACTACGTAGTTCTGCTAAGGGGTAGAGCAGTGACTCACAGCACTTGCAGGCGCGGCGTGTGGCGGAAGGCGTCGCGCGGCAGCCGCCGCAGCCGGTTGCGCGCCAGCAGCAGGTCGTGCAGGCGCCCGAGGCCGCGCAGCGCCGCGCCGCCCAGGAACGCGATCTTGTTGTCGGACAGGTCTCTGTCAAAGCAAACCACACGTACACTTGAGTTAGAAGAACAGCTACCTCCCCATCTACACCTGACCACTCTACGATAAAATCAAAGGAATGTTGTCTGGAATCTACTCTGTATTTTGTATGTGAATGTTGTCTGTGTACTTCCACTTGTTACTTTTATTTTACTAAATAAAGGTACCTACATTATTTATAATAATATATGCGTATGTTGTTTTAATATAGAGGTACATTCGGGAGCGTCGAATATAGTCAGAGTGAGATATAAATATGTCTCGAGTCTGCTGCAACTCGCCATCGATAAAGTTTCATTGTAACACGAGCATCTAGAGTTTTCTTTTTGTAAGGAGCTTTTCTTTGTGAAGCTCGAGCATGCGGTCGTGGGGATGTTTTGATATTTCGCAGATATAAACAAGTAGAAAGGAATGTAGGCCACACGGATGTCGGTGCGGAGTGCGGAAGTAGACGACGCAACAGAAAGATGGAGGGCATAAGAGTACCTAGATCCGATCGTTTGTCAGTTCCATGTATACAATATAGCACTCTTCATTGCACCAATGAAATACATTATAACTTAGATAATACACAGAAATAAATACGCGCGGTGTTTTATCGCTAAGCGATTTCTTCCAGACAATCTAAAAGAAATGAAGAAAGAAATCTTAGTTCTAGGCTACGTAGCACTGTTAACAAAATATTTTATTTTTATCAAATTAAAATTAATTAAAATCTAGATGTACAGGGGCGCAACTGCGGTCCCCGGGTACTCACAGCACGCGCAGCTCGGCGCAGTCCTGCAGCTCGGGCACGTCCTCCAGCTGGTTGCCTTTCACGTCCCTGGGCACACATTCAATCCTCTTAAAAAACTTGATTGGGATATAATACCTCTATCTAGTCTGGGTACACTAATTGTTTTTGTAAAGAAATAAAGTATTTCTCATCAGTTCTCAGAAGTTCCTTTTAACTGCAAATCTATTGATTGCTAAGAAGATTGTAGAAATTGGATTTTCTTTTCTATCTCTATAAAACGACATTCCAAGGATACAAGCGCATAGGTTCGAATCGGACATTATCGCCACAACGCAAAAAATAAGGGTTTGGGCACGCCCGAGAGCTCCGAGACGCTTATAATCATATGTAGTACTAAAAAGCTGTAATTTGGCATGTTTGCAAGATAATGCTATGCCACCTTGAAAAAAAAAATATTTTAGAGGTGTGTCGCTCCTAAATGTAAAGTGGAAATGTTTTCTTTCGCGCCTATCCAACGTGTGATCAAATGTGGCGTATCCTTGGATTGCTTTTTTGTCTAATACGGTAGAGCAGGCCCTCTAACTGCGGAACTATTGCGTTTAGAAATAGTGGTGGTAGTCCATATAGTGAACCTAAAAGGAAAACTATCGTGGTTAAATAGGTTCTACTTGGTAACGAGTAATAGATGACGGACTTAAGGTGAAAGTTATGTGTAAGTAAGTATTACTTCTTCACGCTCAAATGGCTGGGCCAATATTTGGTATGTAGGTAACTGATACCTTGGATAGGATACTTTTTATTCCGAAAAATACGCGATTCCCATAGGATTTTATCAAAAGTCTGATATAGATGGCGCTACTGTGCATATTTTTTAACAAGGTACCCTCGGACATTAAGTATTGACTCGTTCGATGTATTTAAAAAAACCGGGCAAGTACGTGTCGGGCCACGCACAATGTAAGGTTCCGTTTTGGCTGAGCATTTCTTGCTTGCAGATGAGTACAATGCCATATTCTATGACATTTTGTACGTTTTCGTACTTCATAAGTTCGTCGGCTATTACTCTATAACTAGTAGTGCCTACTATAAGGACTACTACCATGATTTTTTTCTAATTTCTAATCACAAGACTTTCGGAGATAGAGGGGGGGGACCACTGTGCAAAACGAAAATTGACAATTCGCAAACGAATCATTGTATCGGAAAATGATCTTCCTACACTTTTAAGAGACCTATCTAACGATAACCCACAACATAGGGTCGGAGCGAAAAAACAATTTCATACCCGCTTTACCTGTAAAATATATATTTTTTTAAACTTACAAATGTTATGTACCTATAAATTTAATAAATAAATAAATATATGCACTCATTTGCAAGCAAAGCGTAGCAATTCGGAACTTTACACTGTGCAAGGCCCCACTCGAACTTGTTTGTTTTTCTTAGGGTTCCGTAGTAAACTACAAGGAACCCTTATATGTAGTTTCGTCATGTCCGTCTGTCCGTCTGTCCACCCGAGGTCTAGCGCCTAGACGCTTGATCCTAGAGAGCTGTAATTTAATATGTATACTCATATTAACAATGCTAAAAAAGTGGTAGAACAAAATTTTGAAATTTTGTTCTACCACTTTGTTAGCTCCCATACAGGTAAAGTGGGAATACATTTTTTTTCGCACCGACTCCACATTGTGGGGTATCGTTAGATAGGTCTCTTAAAAACACTGAGGGTGTGGGAAGATCATTTTCCGATACAATGATCCGTTTGCGAATTATTTACATTTAACGTGTCAATTTTCGTTTTGCACGGTGGTCCTTCCCCCCCCCCCTCTATCTCCGAAAGTCTTGAGTTTAGAAATTTGGTGGTAGTCCATATAGTAAACCTACAAGGAAAACTATAACGGTGAAGTAGGCACCACTAGTTACGGAGTAAGTAATAGCCGACGAACTTATGAAGTAAAATTTCTTTGACGAAAACGTACAAATGTCATAGAAAATGACATTGTACTCATCTGCAAGCAATAAATGCATAGGTAATACGGAACCCTACATTGTGCGTGGCCCGACACGTACTTGCCCGGTTTTTTTATACTTTAATCTACTTAGAACGCTATATTTAGAAGCATGCGATAAGAAACAGTTCAGCTTTATTAGAAGAGACTTTCTGAAAAAGGACGATTTCCAATGAAAGAGCGATTTATTCTAAGTTTGAGGGTCGTCCAAGGACGCTCGGTGGTTCATTGCAGTCTATTCAGTTCAAATATTTTTTATTAGATCAAACTTTTTCCGTGTATTTTGGTCACATGTTACAGAGTTGGGATTCGTGTGACGTGACGTGGGCGCTAGTTTTTTTATATGGGTAGTTCTGTCGGGGGCAGGGAGGCTGCGGGGGCGCCGGGCGGGGCGATTAGTGTCCGCTCGATTTATGCAAATGCGGCGAATCGAACGGCGGCGGGTGATCTCGCGCGGAGGCCGCAAGGTCAACCGGGTTACCTTGCTGAGCGCCGGCGACAATAATACACATACAATATGCGGTTTGTACTAAGTGCTTGTTAGATCTCCTCAAGTAGGTAGGTTTTATTTGCATTACCAGCCTGGTTACCTTACCAATGATAATAATGATTTTATTCAGATACTTAACCTATCTTAATGTTATAAAAAGATAGTTACATGTGTGAGACAAGGCGTTTGATCCAATGTCTCAATATTGGGCAATCCAACCTGCCCGATAACACTTTTAGAATGTTAGTGCTCGTACGGACTTGCGGACTCGCTGCATCAATGTGTGAGCTAACTTATACAAAACTATGGCAAATGCTTCGACAGGATAGACCATAAACTGTTAATACTCAAGCTGATGAATGCTGGTGTGCGTGGTGATCTGCTTAGATGGTTTGCCTCGTATCAATAACCGTGTCTCCAAGTGGACGACGATACCCAGCGGGGTCCCTCAAACCAATAGGAACCCTCCTTACCGGCCCCTCTGTTGTTCACCATCTTTGTAAATGATATCAACCTGAGCCTGTCCTCATCACGAATATTGTGTTTTGCAGATAATATGAAAACTTTTAGGCAGATATCATACGAAAGCGATGCCCATCTTTTCTAAGTTGTAACTTACTGTGTGGCTAATCGTCTGGATTTAAATCCAACGAAATGTTCGCTCGTCACTCGTTCAATTATAAATTAAAAGATCAACAGTTGAGTTATTAGGGACCTCGGTGTGCTCCAAGATTCTAAACGTATTTTCAACGTGCAAATTGATAAAATTATTTCTAAAGCTTCTCGAGCAATGGGCTTCCTCGAGCGTCTAAGGATCTCTAAGGATTTTAAGCGAGCTAAGACATTGAAAAATTTTTATTGTGAGCTTGTTCGTAGTAACATGGAGTACGCGTCGCAGGGATGGAATCTTAGATATACAGGGTGTTTGGTAGAGGATTGAACATGGGAGAATGGCAGAAAGGTGAGATGGTCTGCTACATGCTGAGCGAAAAAAATTTGACCTAGGGCCCATAGTTTTTTTTAAATGATTTTTTATTTTATTTTAACCAAACTTTCTTCCTTCGTGAATTTGAAGTACTATAACTTTTTTTTTATTGGATCAATCGTCCAGCTTATTTTTTTATTCTTATCTTAACTGAATGTAGCTTACTTTTAAATTGATATTTGTTGGTTAGAGTTACCAGGAAAAAAATTATGAGCCCTCAAACATCAAAAAGGCGAGAAGTCCAGGCCGAGCGTTCAACTTTGGACTGCAGTTAAAAAAAAACTAAAAGTGGTACAGCAGTTCTAATTATAGGAAAACAGCTCTAGTTCATGCCCTTTCGAATGGTATGTAATTTGTACAGTTTATTTTTTTCTAAGTAGTCTTTCTCGTACTTTCTACATGAAATTGACCATTTCTGACAAAAATACTTTAATGAAAATAAATCAAAAAAATGTTAGAAACATAGAGCGGGATGGTTACGGTTCATCATTATCAGCATCCGTTCTTCCTTTTTCACTCTTCATAGGTGGGCAATGCATCCAAGACCTTGTAGTGGTGAAGAGTGGTAGAGCGTAGCCACTACTATGAATGAACTAGTAGTAGCTCGTAAATGGGCAAGCTCGACCGGGGCAGTACCTCGTATGTCCCCCGTGTTTCGTAGGATGAGTGAGAGAGCCGGAAGCCTGATATACCTCCTGTTTCCTGCTCCATTATTAACTTTCCTTCCCCGGTCCTTCCTTTTTCATTCCGTCATAGGTGGGCAACGCATCCAAGATTTTGTAGTCGGTGATTGCTTACGATAAGGTGCTTGTTTGTTCTCCTCGTGTCAAAAAAAAAGTTGTGCATGTCTATGGGCAGCGGTGATTGCTTACCATCAGGTGACTTGCTAGCTAGTTTGTCCTCTTCGTGTCATTAAAAAATTGTAGATGTCAATAGGCAGCGGTGATTGCTTACCACTTACCACTCTTCACCACTACAAGGTCTTGGATGCAATGAAGAGTGAAAAAGGAAGAACGGATGCTGATATTGATTAAGAGAAACGTTAACGTTTCTACCTGCCTTGTGTAACCATCCCGCTCTATAATGTTTCGTAACATTATTTTGATTTATTTTCTTTAAAGGATTTTTGTCAGAAATGGTCAGTTTCATGTAGCATGTACGAAAAAGACTACTTAGAAAAAAAAACTATGTAAATTGAATACCATTCCAAAGGGCATGAACTAGAGCTGTTTTCCTAGAATTAGAACTGCAGTACCACTTTTAGTTTTTTTTAACAGCAGTCCAAAGTTGAACGCTCGGCGTGTACTTTTCGTCTTTTTGATGTTTGAGGACTCCTATCATTTTTTGTGGTAACTCTAACCGACAAATATCAATTTAAAAGTAAGCTACATACAGTTAAAATAAGAATAAAAAAATAAACTGGCCGATTGAGCCAATAAAAAAAAAGTTATAGTACTTCAAATTCACGAAGGAAGAAAGTTTGGTGACAATTAAAAAAAAAATCATTTAAAAAAAACTATGGGCCCTAGGTCAATTTTTTTTCGCTCAGCATGTAGCAGATCATCTCACCTTTCTGCCATTATCCCATGTTCAATCCTCTACCAAACACCCTGTATATCTTAGGTACACTTCCGGACACTTGAATCGAGCCACCCAGCAGTTTCAACTTTGATTGCTGGTAACTTAACAAAAGTATATGATCAACGAAAAAGTTTTTATGCAATTTGGAAGCTGGTACACTTTACATTAATAAGGTATACTTAATTCCAAATTTAAATTTCAATAACTTGATAAAATTACAATTTTAAGTGAAACTAGTCCTGTATAACCTTTCTCAAAGACAAGACTCTGGTTGAATTTTTGAAAAAAAAAAGGAATTATTGGAAAAAAAATTTATTCAGTAACTTGTATTGCCTCCGAGAGCGTTTATGATTGCAGTCATGCGATTTGGCATGGAGTTAATCAACGTCATTATGAAGTGTTGTGGAATGTTCTCCCATTCCTCCTCGATGGCAACTCTCAGCTCTTCCAAAGTTTGTGGTGCTGGTTGGTGAGCTCGAACACGCCTCTTTAATTCGTCCCATAGACGTTCGATGGGATTCATATCAGGGCTCCTTGCTGGCCATTCCATTGTCGTGATTCCAACATCATGAAGGTATGCCCTGACGATTCCTACAGTGTGCGCTCTTGCATTATCATGCATAAAGATGAAGCCTTGGCCTACAAATCCAGCATATGGCATCACATGTGTCTCTAGGCAATGGTTAATGTATCGACGGGCATTTAGTGTTGGTAGACGTGTTCCTGTCACAACCTCTAGCCCAGTTTTACCATCGGCAGATATTCCTCCCCAGACTATCCACGAGCTCCCGCCATAACTCACTCTCTCTTCAATACAACACTGAACAAAGCACTCTCCCCGCCTTCGGTAGACCTTCCTCCTTCCATCATTACCATAAAGCATAATCTTAGTCTCATCAGTAAAGAGGACCTTGCTCCATTGGCGTTGAGTAAAATGCAAATGTTAGCGTGCAAACTGTAAGCGCGCCATTCGGTGAGCTCTTGTCAGTTTCGGCACGTTGGCTGGCTTATGTGGGCTCAGACCACGTTCTTTAAGTCTTCGTCTAATTGTTCGCGCGGAAACAGCCACTCCATGAAAGTCTCGAAGCTGTTCTTGGATCTGTACAGAGGTGAGGTGACGATTTCGTAAACTGGTTGTCGCGATAAATCGATCCTGTCTTTCTGAAGTTACCCGAAATCGCGGTCTTCCTGGACGGCGCACGTATCCACCAGTGTCGAGGTATCGATGGTATACCCTTTGCACAGCAGAACGGCTTAAAGCAAGCTGTGATGCTACATCGCGCTGACTTTGGCCCGACTGTAGAAGCGCCACAGCTTGCGCGGCTAGAAGAGGCGGTGTATCCATAATTTTAACGTTTAAATGGCTCAAATTAAAAAAACAACAATTTTACGATGTCTTAATTTCAAAACAATCACGGTGAATTCAAAATTATGGAGTAAAATAAAAAATTATGTTAACTTAGATCAACTTTTCTTTTCAAAAGAATGCACTAATTTGGATTTTGTTTCGTTTTTCCATTTGATAAATTCAAAATTGGAACAACAGCACTTGAAAATCATTATGAATATACCAGCATCAAAACTGCATGAAAACTTTTTGATTAACTTAAGAATATTTTTATGTTCTATGTCATTACACATAAAAATGTAGGGTGGCTCGATTCATGTGTCCGGAAGTGTATATCTACATAAACCGGTTGGAAAATATACAAATGAAAATTCTATTCCTAAATGTTACCGTACTAACGAACAATATTGTAGTGATGATTACCACCGTATTTGTACTCGCCACCACCTTCTCCCGTTGAAATTGTTTTTTAAAATAACTAATAATTCTATAGATTGTCCCTGATCTGTTATCTAAGATATCTCTTAGAGTGCCAGTTAAATCGGAGCGGTATGTTCCTATCGCGTTACCTTCAGCCAGCACCACCTATCGAAAAAACTCCTTCTTGTGTGCGAGCGGGCGTTTCAATGCAATTTCTGCTCAACTCTATTTGGACCTGTTCAACACTACTGTGCGTCGCTGAGGCGGATGTTCACCAGGCAAGGCAATTTTATCATTAATATCAACTAGTGCCGTTTGCAGACTCTAATCTTGCTATTTTTCTACAACTCTTCTTAATGTTCACATAAAATGTTACCTACTACATGCGGAAACCTTTAATTGGCTCAAAATGTTTTTAATTGTTTCTAATACTATTTTTATTGATTGTATAAATCTGTTGGTTTTCCTAAGAAAAAAAAAGAAAAAATTCACTAAGCCTTTATTTCAAGAATGGGTCCCGATCCCCTGCTACAATACTACAATATGGATTTGACGCTTATATACGTCGCCTATTAGCAACTTTGGCGATTCTTAAGTGAAGTCGGGCATGACGATTTTCTTGTTTTAGGGCTTTTCCTTTTCCAAATTACACAGAAACGCAGTCGGGTTTTTAGTTTTTTAAACTACCGGTTTTTATTTTATTTATGCTATAGTTTTGGTCTATTCATGTGTGTGCGTTGTATGAAGATAAAAGAATAATAGGTGTGTGTGTGTACTGACAGCGCGCGTAACTGCGGCGCGTGCCGGCACAGGTCGCGCGGCAGTCGCGCGAGCCGCGCGCGGTCCACGTACAGCGCCCGCAGCCGCTCGGAGCCGTTCAGCGACGGCAGCTCGCGCAGCCCGCGCGCATCCGACAGTACCCTGCAGAGAACACCAAGGTCAACGCACTGACATTATCCAAACAAGTGGATGAAATGAAATATTATATTCTTTGGGGGACTTATTTATGTTCTACTCTAAGATTTTAATAATCGAACAGATCAAAATTTTAAACTTCTGCATTTAAATTTTATCTTAATAAATCATCCGGAAACCATCCCGAAACCATCTAAAAACCATCCAAAAACCATCCCGAAACCATCTGAAAACTACCCAAAAACCATCTGAAAACCATCTCAAAACCATCCAAAAACCATCTGAAAATCATCCGGAAACCATCCCGAAACCATCCTAAAACCATCCCGAAACCATCTGAAAACTACCCAAAAACCATCTGAAAACTATCTGAAAACAATTACGAACAGCGAAAAAAAAATAGTTGGTCCAACAGGAATACTTATTTTGGATAGCACAACTAAGCGGCGAACAGGATTTTTTTTTGCGAATTGTTCCTGTTGGACCAACTAGTTGTGCGTAATAGTTGGTCCAACAGGAAATGGTGAATTTAAGAGAGGTAGGGCACAGCGGATAATCCGCTCAAATCGGAGCAGCCCGCCTGGCGAAGGACCTCCACCTTACAGAAGATCGTAGCCAAATAACACAAAATGGTCTCGGCCATGTTGTGGTCCTATACGGTGAGTAAAGTCTCCAGAACTCCAAAGCTCCATTTGGAGAGGTGGGAGGGTTGGCAACGCGTGAGTGATACCCCCGGTTTTCTAAGCGTCTATAGGCTACGGTGATGCTTACCATCAGGAGGGCCGTATGCTAAATTGTTTGCCAACTTTGTGGTATAAAAAAAAACTCTTGAGCGTTATGTTGGTCACCAGCAGGGCAATCGCGCTAAATAAAATCTGACGGATGTTTGCTGAAACATGGCTGACAGACGATTGTTTGGTGTATTCGGTATCGCGCTAATATTTTGACAGCTTCTTATATTAAAGTTATATTATAAGAACTGTCAAACACAAAATAAAAATAGACGGATGGTATGGTTTGACAGCCTATAATAACGATACGAAACTGTTGTCAAAAACGTCAAACACTCATTTAGAGTTGATACACAATAGTTCGAAGGAATCGGTATCGCGCTAATAGTTTGACAGCTACTTATTTTAAACTTATTTTAAAAAAACTGTCAAACACTAAAGTCAGAATGTAGCTATTTTTCGTCGATCGTTTTTGAATTATTCTATACACACCGCAAAATTTTGCGGAACAAAAATTAATGACTGCAACTTTTATGCAAAAATATCGACGTAATTTTAGATTTTTATTCTAGACCTATTTACATCGTCTTATAATTAAATTGAGAATAAATTACCTGCATAATGTTCAATTAAATTTTATTTCTAGTTGACTCCTCAAAATCGCGAGTAAAACGGGAGCTATTTATTTAGTCATATCTTTTTTTTTCTATGTGTAACAGTTTTTAATTTATAGCTTGTTGAAAATGCACATTTTTGAATATTTTCATACAAATTGTTCAATATTACGCGAAAGGAAGAGACGGAATTTTGCCGGTGTGTATAGATTAATAATACTCAAAAATAAATTATAATAAATAAAAATGTATAACTTTTACCTAATACGGGAAATATGTGTTAGAAAGAACTTGGAGAGTAGATGTAGGAGTGGCACCGGCAGAAGACAAACGATGAAACCTGAAAGATAGGTGGAGGGCCTTTTTTTGATGCCTAACAAGCAAATTTATCAAACGATATATACTCTGCAATGAGAATTAGAAGAAATTGACGCCTCACATCCGACCAATCTAACGTGCCGTGCCCGTGCCGATGCTTTGGACATTACAACAAAGAAACAAAGATAAGTGCTTTATGTATCTTTCCAAGTAGAATTTTATAGTTCATTACATTTGTTCTAACATTTTAATCCAAATTTTTATTTGGCTTCATTTACAACAAGACAAATAGTCTATTTATATTGACACAATTCTCTTGACGTTCAGAATAAAGTATTAAAATTGATATTATGTATTTTACAGATGCTTGCTGGTAGACAGAAAGCTGTATTGCCCACAGTTGCAGTGAAACTCATAAGTGCTTGCAGTGTGCTACACAATATAGCACGTAGGGAAAATTTACCATTCACGCCTCTTACACCGAGTGGCTGGTCAAGACCGCCGTCTGACTGAAAGTGCTAGTGATTGCAGGCGAAAAGAATGGCATTTAGTCTTTAGAAATTGGGCTTGCACGCCGACAATCACTCTAAGGTCGTTTGTGTATAAATAATAAATAAAATAAAAGAATTATATAAATAATCGTTTTTTAATTAAATTATAAAATAAACAGTTTATTTAGGTATTAGATGTTAGTGCGTGCTTCTTCTTGATTTGTATGTACTGAAATGTAAATGAGTAACTCATTGTTGTTCCATTGCACCGTGAGCCGCCTCCTCCTCACTCGTCGTAAAGCGAGGTCTTAATACTTTTGCTAATACTCCAACAGAAGCTCCAATTTCCGGACGGTGGTCCATTAGCGAGGTTCTCCTTCCATTTTATATTTTTAGTAATTTTAAATAAACTCTAACGCACACAAAATACTTCGACAGGGTAATAATAATGATTTGACATGACTCATGACACTGTTTCTAATCAAACTATCAAAGAGTAAAAGAAGACATAGAAAAAATCAAGGCAAACCACAATTTTTATTTTTTATTTATTGAGGCATTGGCACATATCACAAACTGACAATTTGAAAATGTGTATCTATGACGGATTATACGGAAATTGCCAGTAAAAAAAATAATCTTGAGTTCTATCTATAATTGTTTATGAAATGGTATCGTTTATTGAGGTATATTGTATCGTATGACGTTTGTGTGTTAGCGCGATACCAAAATCGGCACAGAGGATGTATTATTAAATTGCAATTATTACACGCTTTTTTCTAATGCCCCCTCTACACGTTGGCCAACACAGTGGCCAACATTTTTGGCAACTGTGTTGGCCAAGGTGTAGAGGGGGGTTTGGTAGGTGTTGGAATTATGGTACGTGTTGGCCCACAAGCTGGCGCGAAATCCGTGTGGTGTCGGTTTTTTGACACAGATCAAAGGAGTTGGCCGTGGTTGTGGCAGAGTTATTGGCGACACGTCCACTCGTCCACACGTTGGCCGCGTGTTTAGTTTGCAACGAGCAAAAATAAACAATATAATAATATTCATTTAGTTAGGTAGGTACTTGTACCTTGTTTTGTTTCGATTTATTGACAACATCAACCACCTTCTTTTTTTCCATGTCTATTTTATTACGTAGTAACGGTAGGTATGCTGAAAATAAATAAATCGTAGCAGCCGTCAGCGCCTCAATTATCGTCCGCACATTGGCCCGAACCAAATCAAACTGAACGACCTTCCAACGTGTGGACGTCGTCACAAACTATCACCAATGTGTTGGCCAACGTGTAGAGCCGGCATAAGATCAAGTAACGAATGGCCGTTAATGTTATTAGTAGGTACTACTAGGTACCTATAAACTTTATATCAATAAATAATAATCATCATATAAATTATAAATATTGGCTCTTCTCATTATGAATGTGCATAATGCATGTTTATAGGGAAAAAGATGCATCGTGGACATTCATAATAAGAAGAGCTAGGTAATATTTATAATTTATTTGAAAATAAAGATATATTGTATTTGTTGTCGCCAAATTAATTTTTACGAAAATTCTATCAATGATTGAGATGCAATTTGTAAAATGAACAAAAAAAATTAATTTCCCGCGTGGACCGAAACGTACCACCTTAAAAAAAGGCAAACTACAAACATTTTTTATTTATTTATTAGGCATGGGCACATAATCACAAATTGAAAATTGTGTAAATCGATGATAGATTATACGAAAATTTCCAATAATAAAAAAAACGAGTTCATCTCTTGTTCATGAAATGGTATCGTTTATTGTATCGTTTTAACTTCAAATTGACGTTTTACGTTATTATAGGAATAATTATTATTTTACAGTTGAAGTAAGACCAAGAAACGAATGGCTCTTGTTGTTATTAGCGCGATTGCCCTGCAGACTGTGGTTATAAAACGTCGTGCAAACTGTGTGTTCTCATTTATGTAAATTCGCCGCGCCCGCCCGGCCGCAGCGGCTTTGTGTTCATGTTTATGGCACGACTATATTTTACGAGCAGTTTTATCGAATATTTCATAATTAATTAGAGTCGATCCCGCAAGATTTAGAACTTTATAAATTACGACTTCCTTCTCGTCCGCGAATTACTAAAATAAATTACGCATTCGCGTTTCATTAACGGCACTACGTTTTTTCTGCGAAGCGCTAACAACGGTTCGCGCGGCGATAAATCAATCAAGATAGGGCGAGGTGTGCGCCCGCCGCGCGTTGTAAGTAGGCACGCGTATCAGTGCTCGCTCGCTTTCCTGAGGATTCGTCGACACAACGCGAGGGACCTATTTACATTGCTAAATCCTGTTTGTTACAGCCCTCATTACGTATGGTATAAATGCCTATACAGGGTGACAGGTTTTTGGTCCAATTCCTTAAAAGTGGTTAAACTCTAGGTCATTTGCAACAAATTAGCCCCCACCAATAGGGGTTCGAAAGTGACCAATTTCCGAGATATTGGTGTTTTTAGGTTTTTTCTAAATTTTCCGACCGCCATCGAAAATCCCCCTTAACTGAAATAGTAATTGTTTCTCCGCACTCAAGTGACACATGTTTGAAGCTGAACTATTTTTCATCAGAATGCGGGTTTCAAATCAAATCAAAATATTTTTATTCAAATAGGCATATTACAAGCACTTTCGAATCGTCACTTTTTTTTCCCTACCACCAGTTTAGACGGCAGATTTGTGCTAAGAAGAACCGGCAAGAAACTTAGCACTTGCTCTTTTAAAATGGTAATGACATAAGTTACAATTACGATAAATAAAAGTAAACATTCAAACAAGAATTAAAAAATAAAATAAAAACTGCAATTTTTTTAAATAATAAAGAAAAATTAATAGAAAAAAAGGCGTATCAATATACTGGTATACATATATACATTTTAAGGTGTAAAAAAAAAAAGGTGTAAACAGTGTGTGTATATAACACATATATATATATATATATATATGCGCAATATATTAAGTACCTAGCAGTAGGTAGACTTGAGTTTAGTGTCTGTACCGAATTGATGATTCCAGCTATTCTTATCATTTAAATAATCTTAAATTCTATAATAAGCCTTTTTGCTGAGTGAATGTTTAATAAAGGATTTAAACCTTTTTTCTGGCAAATTCAGCACGTTTTCAGGCAGATTATTATAAAATCGAATACCACTTGCAACAAAAGATTTTGAGGTCTTGGCGAGCCGGTGCCTAGGTAGAATCAATTTATTTTTATTTCTAAGATTTACATCAGAGTAATCACTAAACTTTACAAATGTGTTTATATTTCTGCGTACATACATTATATTTTCATAAATATATTGACATGCAACGGTCAAAACATTGATTTCTTTAAAAACTTCCCGTAATGATTCTCTGGAACCCATATTATAAATGGAGCGGATAGCTCTTTTTTGTAAAATAAAAATTGCCTCAATATCGGCTGCTTTACCCCACAGCAATATGCCATACGACATGATACTATGAAAGTAACTAAAATATAGTAGACGCGCTGTCGGTACATCAGTCATTTGCCTAATTCTCCTGACTGCGTATGCAGCAGAACTTAGTCTGCTTGCAAGTTTTTTTATGTGGGGGGCCCATTTCAAGCCTGAATCCAAGGTAATACCAAGAAATATAGTTTCATTGACAAAATCTAATTTATTACCATTGAGTTTGATGTCCGTATCAACTTGACGTACATTTGGCAAAGTAAATTTTACTATTTTTGTTTTATTTGAATTTAATAATAAGTTATTGCAAGTGAACCAGTTTTGAATGGCAGAGAGTGCACCATTTACTTTGATAGCATTGGGACACTTGCGGTTAATATTGAAAATCAAAAAAGTGTCATCAACAAATAGCACTGCTTGAATATCTGCCATATTTTGGACCATGTATGGGAGGTCGTTAATATAAACTAAAAATAGAAAAGGACCCAGGATTGAGCCTTGAAGCACCCCATTTTCACGTTAGCACCATTAGATTTCACACCGTTAATGTCAACGGTTTGCAATCTATTGGCTAAATAAGAGGCAATCAAGTTTTGCGCATTATCTCTTACTCCGTAATGTTTTAATTTGAGCAGTAATGTCTGGTGCAGCAAATGTTTCATATATCCCCGAAATAATAAGGTCATAAGTGACAAAACTTAAAATACTTTTTTCGCACCTTCTACAATCGATATGTATTAAACGACAAAAATTTATGACACTTGGCGTAGAAATTACGTGGATAACTGCAGAATTTCATAACCTTTCCAAAAAATATTACTGTAACGTCGTTATAAAACTGTTATATTTGTAAAATATAACAGTTTTATTTATTTGTTTCAACGTGTGGAAAGTAGAGTTTAAGATAGGTAGAGCACAGCGGATAATCCGCTCAAATCGCCCGTCTGGGGAAGGACCTCCACCTTACAGAAGATCGTAGCCAAATAGCATATTGGTCGCGGCCATGTGAGCTCCACTTGGGGGGTTGGGAGGGATGGCAACGCGAAAAATTCCCCCGGCTTACCATCAGGTCGACCGTATGCTTGTTTGCCACCTGTGTTGTATAAAAAAAGTCAAATTCGGCCTCGCTCGCTCAGACAAATTAAAATTGGTTCGCGTATGCGAATACTACATTCCTATATAAAAGTGTTTATGCAATGCTGGCACCAAAACTATACTGTTCGATTCCTGCGACACTTCCTTCCACGCACAGTTTACTATTATCTATTCTGTGGCACAGTAAAGATCCGGAACCAACTCCCGCCAGCGGTGTTTCCAAATGACTTGGGAACCTTCAAGAAGCGAGCATAATGTGCTGTCTCAATGTTATCTATATACACTGGGCGTCAAAAGTAAGTAGTACAGTTTTAAAATTGCAATTACTCTTAAACTATAGAAGTTAGAGTTTTGAAATAAAAGTCATTTTATAGCAAATTTAACAAAGTTTTCTAAAAATAATATTTTATTTAGCATTAGTAAAGTTTTACACTGAAAATTAAGAAAAAACTAAAAAGCTAACCATTTTGAAGTAACTATCAAGAACTTAATTTTTAAGTTTTGGGCCTTGTTCCCACTTTAGTAACTTGTGTTGCCGCCTCGGGCTCTGATGACATCTTCGAGCCGGTTTGGCATGCTGAACACTAAGTTTCGGAGGCGGTGTAAGGGAATATTCACCCATTCTTCTATTGTTTTTGGGCCTGTTTTAGAGCCCTGAGGGTGGCGGGGGGTGGTCTGCGTCTTCTGACTAGCCTCCCAAGCTCATCCCAAGTGTGTTCAATCGGGTTAAGATCTGGGCTTCTTGATGGCCAAGCCATCAAGCTGATGCCAACCTCCTGAATGTACTCTTGTACGAGGATTTTTGGAAATTCATCCCTTAAGGGGGTAAAACGGGGGTGCAAAGTTAGTATGAAACTTTGCCGTTTTTGAAGTTATTCAAATGAAATTCAGCATGAAGGTTCTTTACTGAAAAGCATGAAACACGAGTAAAATATTTTCTCAAAAAACATCCCCAATGGGGTTAAACGGGGGCGCAAAGTTAGTATGAAACTTTGCCGTTTTTAAAGTTATCAAATCAAATCAAATCAAATTATTTATTTGCTGTAAATAGGGTTTACATAGGGTCGTGGTAAGATATACAAATTAAGCGCTCCTATCTAGCCATAATCTATAGCATGCAAAATTCACATAAAAATTAAATTTTTAATACATTATTATTATTTTTTCTAAACTACCCTCTCACACAATGTCTTCAAAAAAAAAAAAACTTACATAATTATATTATTTAAGATATTCGTCAATTGAGTAGAAACACTTTTGAACCAGCCAATTTTTTAATTTGTATTTAAATGAATTTAAAGACAGAGACTTAAAATCGTCGCTAAGCCTATTATAAATCCTTACGGCCATCTGGTAGCTGTTGTTACTGTAAGCCGCCGTGGTCACTGGGAGTAGCCTGAGTCTGTTTACATACCTACAATTGAATTTGCTTGTTTCGCTACGGGTTTTGAAGAGACCGGAGTTACTCCTGACAAAGACACACATCTCAAATATATATAAACAGGGTACAGTCAAAATATTCAATTCTTTAAAGAGTGGTTTGCAAGATGTGAATGAATCAACATTAAAGATGGCTCTGATAGATTGTTTTTGGGCTTTAAGTGCCCGATCCATGAGACAAGAGTTGCCCCAAAGCAGCACACCATAACGCAGTATGGAACCCACACAACCGTGATATGCTTGAATAGCGACTTTTTTACTGCTAATTTTTGTTAGACGCCAAAGTGCATAAGCAAATGAATCTATTTTCTTACATATTTCGGTTATATGAGCCTGCCACGCACAATTGTCGTCCAGTATGATTCCTAGAAATCGAGTCTCAATAGATTCCCGGATCGTTTCACCTTCATACAATACATTTAAATTTTTCTTCTTACCATTTCTATTTATGAACTGAATATAGGTTGTTTTCGACAAGTTGACTTTGAAATTGTTGCTATTTAACCAGTCTATGATTTTCGAAATAGTATTGTTTATTTCGGAATTATAGGTGTTGATGTCATAACAAGGCACAACAACAGACACGTCATCAGCAAAGAGTACGCAGTCACAAGTTGTAACCTCTGGTAAGTCATTGATGTAGAGCAAGAACAATAAAGGCCCCAAGATGCTTCCCTGCGGTACTCCAACTCTGTTTACACTGATCGAAGATTTAACTAGATCAACCTCGTTTCTAGAATTTATTTTACTTAGTTCAACATATTGTCTCCTATCACTCAAATAAGATTCGATCCATCCATTTGCAATGCCTCTAATTCCGTACAGATCACATTTACTGAGCAGACGTTTATGGACTACAAAATCGAAAGCCTTGCTCATGTCGAAAAATACTGTTGTAACCGGTGTGCGTTTATCTGTGAAAGCCAGTATTTTATTTATCAGATGGAAGCAAGCCAATGTGGTGGATTTACCTCTTTGGAAACCATTTTGTTGCGGTATGATAACTTCGTGTTTCACAAGAAACTGCGTGAGACGAGAATGCATAGCCCTTTCAAACACTTTCGATATTACGGGTATAAGTGATATTGGGCGATAATTATCTACAACGTGCTTTGGTCCTTTTTTATAGAGAGGTTTAACTTTGGATAATTTTAGTTGATCTGGAAAGGCTCCGCTAGTAAATGAGAGGTTTATTAAAAAACTGAGCACATGTGTAATCTCTTTCGCACAGGCTTGTAGTATCCGTGTTTGAATTTCGTCATCTCCACATGAGCTTGTAGGGTTAAGCGATTTAATTATTTTATTTACTTCATAGTCATCTACTGGCGTTAAGAATAAACTAGCTTGATTAAATTTCATTTTTGAAGTAATCCTATTTTTATGTTGTGAATTTTGATTTGTTAAATTGATGTAGTGATTGTTAAAAGCGTTTGCAATGTCCGTTGGGTTCCTTAAAACTTCATCACCTATTTTTATTTCGTCGATATTTGTATGGGTGGGGTCATTTACTGTTTTACTCTTAATAAGTTCCCATGTAGCTTTACATATATTTTTAGATTGCAGAATGTATTTTGAATTGACAATTTTTTGAGATTTATGTATGCATTTTTTTAATAATTTAGAATATGTCAGATATTTAGTTTTAGTTACAGAGTTCGAGTTTTTATAATAGTTAAACCTTAGATTACGTTTTGTAATAACTGATGTTTTTAGCCCTTTAGTAAACCAGTTTGTTTTTCGTTTTGTGGTCATTCTCACTTTAATAAATGGGAAACAGAGATCATAGAACAGTTTGAAATCCTCATAAAATTTATCGAATGCACTTTTCATGTTATTTTGCTCATACACTGAAAACCATGACAGACTACTCAGGCACTCCTGAAATCTTAAGATGTTCTCAGGACTGTAGGCTCTTTTCTTACTGTACCAAAACATTGGTGCCTGAATTTTGTTAGGTGTCATGAATTTTACATACTGCGCAGTGTCGTGATCAGACAAGTACAATTCATATGTGCCACTTTTGACTATAGGAAAATTAGTTACGATGTGATCTATGCAGGTTTTTTTGCGAGTAACTGTTTTTATGTGAAAAGTAAAGTTATGATTTGCCATTATTCTTTTTAGTTCTTGAGATTCCGCTGTTTCAGTTAATGTATTTATGTTAAAATCCCCTGTAATGATAATTTTATATTTTATTTTGAATTTCAATTTATACATAAGTTTTTCTAATTTGTCAAAAAATATTCTTAAGTTAGAGGATGGTATTCGGTACAAGCAGATTACTATGCATTTCATTGATGTGATGATTGTTGCACAGCATTCAAAAACGTAGTCTTCCGCAAGTTCTTTAGCTACATTGCATTCTTGTATCTGAATGCCTTGTTTGCATAATATGGACACACCACCTCGTTTTTGGTGAATTCGTGAATAAACGGCAGCTAGACGATACCCTGCGATGTGTAAGTTTCCTTCACTTCCTGATTTAATGAATGTCTCACTGAAACAGAGTACGTCCAATATTTCCTTCTTTTCACTAAGCTCCTTTAAGGTTAGTTCTATCAGTTCTACTTTGCCAATGAGACCTGCGATATTTTGGTGAAGTATGGCAAACTCATTATTATTATCATCATCATTAACGTCATTGTGATTATAATTGATCTCATCACAATAATCATTACTATTATTTAAATCGTCATAAGTGTTAGATTCATTATTATTAGTATTAAGACTAGAATTAAAAATGGCATCATTATTCGAATTATTATTATTTTTTAAATTGTAACAAATGTTAGGATTGATATTAGTATTAATATTATTGACATTAAATTTTTCAGTCACGAAAAAGCTTTGCTCTAGGTATAGTACACTGAGCACTACTCTTAGCGAAATATTCTGTAATCTTTTTTTGTACAACTTTCCCAGTGTCTTTTGGTGGAGTGAACCTATTCCTGTTTATGACTGGAAAGTAGTCTGTCATTATCCCCTGGACATTACATTTTTTTTGTTTTGTTACCTTGTTATTCAAATAAGTATTAGTTACATGTTTTATGTTTCCTTTACCAAAATTTAGATATTTATTGTAGTAACATTTTGTATCAATAATAATATTTATTTTATAGGCTAGTTTAGATGTTAAGTCTCCATTAACGTATAAATAATTATTCGGATTTACAAATTTACAATTGTCAAAGTTTTTACAATGCATTGCTAACATAGTGTTAATTTTCCTTTCATTGAGATAAGTAGATTTATTTATGCCTATTACGATAATTGTCGGCTTAGTATGTGATTTCAAAAAATGGCTTAGTTCTATACATAATTTCGTCGGGTTATTATCACAATCTCCAATATTCAAAATTACCACGTCATCCGAGCTTGTGTTGAGGGATTCGGTTGTTTTCAATATTTCCTCGCATCTAGCTCCAGGTTTTGTGAAAGATATCACATTATAGTGTTCGAATTGGGAGTGTTCTCTTCCTTTTATTATTGTTGATGCAAGGCCAACACATTGTTGCCCTCCGTATATAAATATATTGTGACATTTTCTTCCACTGTCGCCTTTTTGCCTTTCTTTGTCTTTATTTTTATTTTTTTCTTCTATCAAACTAGAATCTTCTTGTCCATTTACTTCAGCGTTTAAGGTGATTGTTTCTACTGGTTTAGTATCTGGTATCTGTTGAATATTGTCTGCCTCTATGTGTGAATAATTTAGGTTAAATGTAGTTGTAGTTGTATTTTTCTTCTTTTTGTTCGTTTTGTGTGTAGATTTACAAGTATTTGACTTTTACTTCATAGTTACCCATTTTCTTTTTTAATGAACTAATTTCCAAATTTAATTTTCCTATTTCTTCATCAGCAGATTGAAGTTTCTCTTCAAGTTCCCTATTCTTACTTTTTGTTTCTTCTAGCTCGTCCTTATGGTGTACACTTAGTTCCGGGCAACTTCTGTTCAACGTATTGTTACGCAACACACAACTGTCGAAGGATTCTTCTTCAGATAATAAACTGAAGGAATTTGCTGTCGGTACATTATTTTTCCTTTTAGTGATGTTATCTGTTGAGGTGTCTTGAACTGGTATTGAGTTCCTTTTGGGAAGGTTTTCCTTATCTTGTGGTGAGGTTGCTCGTGGCGTAATCTTTAATGACGATGATGATGTCGACTTATGGATTATTTTGGGAGTGCTTGTATTTCGATTTTGTAGGATTGGTTTCTTCCTCTGTGTTATGTTGGAGTCTTCTACACTGTTAGTCCCTTGTATAGTAGCTGGTTTTGATGATTTCAATTTTTGTGTACATTTCTTACATTTCCAATTGCTTCTGGCTTCCGGTGACATCAGTCTAAAGACTTTTTCAGAATAGCCGGCACAGTCGAAATCGTATCTTAACTCACACTGTGAACATAGTGCGGTTTCTCTTTCTTCTCTGGCGGTTTTACATTTATGACAAATTACTAGTGCCCTCCGATACAACTTATGGTCTTTAAAATTTTTTCCATCCATCCTCCAATCTTATGTTAGTATTTTCAATAATATTTAAAAAAGAATATTTAAATGAAAAAACAATAATAAAACAAAAATTAAAGTTATTCAAATTAAATTCAGCATTTAGGTTCTTTATTGAAAGGCATGAAACACGATTAAAATATTCTCAAAAATCATCCCTTAGGGGGTTAAACGGGGGCGCAAAGTTAGTATGAAACTTTGCCGTTTTTGAAGTTATTCAATGAAATTCAGCATGAAAGTTCTTTATTGAAAGGCATGAAACACAAGTAAAATATTTTTCTCAAAAATCATCCCTTATAGGGTTAAACGGGGGCGCAAATTTAGTATGAAACTTTGCCGTTTTTGAAGTTATTCAAACGAAACTCAGTATTAAGGTTCTTTATTGAAAGGCATGAAACACGAGTAAAATATTTTTCTCAAAAATCATCCCTTAGGGGTTAAACGAGGGTGCAAAGTTAGTATGAAACTTTGCCGTTTTTGAAGTTATTCAAATGAAA
This sequence comes from Endotricha flammealis, assembly GCA_905163395.2. Taxonomy (NCBI): domain Eukaryota; kingdom Metazoa; phylum Arthropoda; class Insecta; order Lepidoptera; family Pyralidae; genus Endotricha; species Endotricha flammealis. The sequence continues at coordinate 14,329,428 of LR990871.1, forward strand.
TTCAGCATGAAGGTTCTTTATTGAAAGGCATTAAACACGAACAAAATATTTTTCTCAAAAATCATCCCTTAGGGGGTTACACGGGGGTGCAAAGTTAGTATGAAACTTTGCCTTTTTTGAAGTTATTCGAATGAAATTCAGCATAGCGGTAAATGAGTAAGTACATTTTTCAGGATTTTTCAAAATTCAACCCATAAAGGGATGAAATGGGGTGACCTACTACCTAGGCGACTACACGTGTTTTATGGGGTGCGCTCAACCAAGAAAGCTGAGGTTTTGTATTGAGGATGCCTTTATGAAGTGGATAATAACAAAGACAGGGTTTATAAAAATCCTACGGGAACAGGTACACATGTATATGATCGGGGGCACTAAAAGAATAAGCACTAGAAGAATAAGCAATAGAACAACTATATACCCCAGTGCATTTTTACTTGGCATGGTTGGTTACAACACTCTTGAAGTTCGACGTAATGCCCGACTTCTTGAAGTTGTCTTCAATCTGCTTAGAGGTAGGATTAGTAATGCCGATCTTCTAGATCACATTAAATTCAATGTCCCTGATAATTTCTGCAGGTCCCGGTCCCATCGATTGTTTGCGCTGCCACAATGTAGAACCCAAATGGGCAGTCATGCACCGGTTCCACGTGCACTGCGCCTGATCAACGATCTTACGTCTCAGTACCGCGACACGCTCGATTTGTTTTGTTGTTCGCCTGCGGAGTTTCGTAGAGTGGCAATTGAATACTTTGAAAATAGTAATAAGTTAAGTTAAGTTTGATTATATGTCTTCACAAGTGCATTGGTGCCATACTGTAATACTTGTAGAAGTTGGAAATAAAAAAAAATAAAAAAATAAAAACAAGAATTTCGAAAAATATTGTCCGTCTGTTTGTATGTATGTTTGTACACGCTAATCTCAGAAACGGCTGAACCGATTTGGATGCGGTTTTCACTAATATGTAGCGATTGGCTCAACTTAACATTTAGTGTATGTTTCTTTTCAAAATTCCTACGGGAACGGGAATAATGGGACTGAACGTATAAATCACTGACTACTGTGGGGATTATAATGAAATTTGGTTCACGTGTAGAATTTAATCTAAGTACATATAGGGTATTTTTATCCCGATATTCCCACAGGAACGGGAATAATGGGACTGAACGTGTAAATCACTGAATCATTACGTGTTCTGAAACTGCAAGTGCTAGAAGTTTCCAATGTTTCATGGAGGTTCCTTTCTATATTTTGCGAAATTCCCATGGGAACGGGAATAATGGCACTGCACGTGTATTACCCGGGACGCTCAATCTAGCTGAAAGATTCTATCATATATATATGTACATAAAAGGAGAAGCTGACTGACAGATTGACATATCAACGCAGGGCCTAAACTATAAGTGTTAGAAACTTTTTAAATTCCCACGGGAAAGGGAGTAATACTGCTGTAAGTGTATTATCGCAGGCGCTCAACCTAGAAAGCTGAAATTTTGTATAGACGTCCCCTTTATGATGTTGACAAGGATAAAGATGGGGTTTTACGAAATTCCCACGGGAAAGGGAGTAATAGGACTGTAAGTGTATTATCGCAGGCGTTCAACATAGAAAGCAGAGATTTTGTATAGAGGTTCCTTTTATGATGTAAACAAGGATAAAGACGGGATGTTTTAATTCCCACGGGAATGGGATAAATAGGATTGCACGTGTGCGCCCACAATACGCTCAACCTAGAACGCCTAGATTTTGTATTAAGCTTCCCTTTATAAAGTAGACAAGGATAAACGGGATTTTTTAAAATTCCAACAGGATTCGGAATAATAAGGATAAAGACGTTTTTTTTTATTCCCACGGGAACGAACATATTGGCATTTTCGCTTGACCACGGGTAACAGCTAGTAACATATAGATAAACATCCAAGACCCGAGGCTCGACCCGACCGGGGATCGAACCCGGGACCTCCTGGGTGGCGGTCCACCACCACATGGTAACCATTACGATATGAAACATTTAAAACCCGCATTCGGATGGAAAATAGTTGCTAGTTCATCAGCTTCCAAAAATGTGTCACTCGAGTGCGAAGAAACAAATACTATTTCAATTAAGGGGGGTTTTCGATGGCAAATTTCGAAAAAACTAAAAACACCAATATCTCGGAAACCGGCCTGTACGGGCCACGAACATTGCATACTCGGCAAATTCATTATTGCACAATAAGTAAAAACGTCAGTCCATAATTAGCATTCAAACATATCACTCATATCATTTCAAAGTATTAATTAATAGTGTTTTTGTAACTGTTGAGAGCGTCAGTACACTTTAGGATGATTAGGATTTTTTCAGTGCTGAAATTTCAGTTTCATCATGCATGCAATTTTGTATCTTAATAACGTAAATAAATAGGGAACTATTTACCAATAATGTTAAATACATGTAGGTTTTCACTTAACACAACTAGATGGCGTGCTCCAATATATTTGCGATGTCTTAATCGCGCTTTAGAAGTTTTTCTGGCTCGGTATAAGTACCCTGAAGATTAACTGTATTATTAAGTATAATAAAACCGTTGCTCGTATTCGGTCTTTTATTTCGGGATTTTTGGGCTTTCTGGACACCGCGGCGCCCCCTACAGTGACTATTTATGAGTTTATCATTTAACATTGAACTAACTTAAAACTATTAAAGGTGTCCAGTCTCGGACTGTACATCTTTAGGTCATTCGAGCCGGATACTAATTCCAGGTGCACAGCCTTTGTAGCCATGCATGCATACAAAGACTGCTACATATCCCTTTGTAGTTTTTATGCCACGCCCTTTGTTGCATTTTATAAATATATGACCAGTGTAGTCGACACCTACGTGATAGAAAGGCCGCGACGGATTGCTGCGTGATGAAGGTAAGTCTCCCATTATCTGATGCTGTTTATTTGGGTCATGTTTTTTACAGGTGCGCAGTGATGAAGTTGTTTCTTGATTTATCGATTACCACCGACGATCCAATATTTCTTCCGAATGAATGAAGTTGTTACACGAGCACCTCCGTGGAAGGTAAGTGCATGTGCGTCAGATATTATTAGTACAGCTAATCGACTATTTTTGTGTATAATAATACGAATACGAATTGCGCGAGATAAAGAACTATACTTGTTCAGTATAATGTTTTCGTCAGTCGAATTAGTAACAAAATTTACTTGTTTATTTTTCCTTTGTTGTTCATTTGTTTCACATCGTTTTATGTTACTACTTTCTTCAATGTTGTTAAATGCGATGGGCCTTGCCAATATAACATATTGTCTTTCAGTTGCGAAGGCAATATTCGCCTGCTTGCTGAATCTGCTGGATTTTGGCTTGATTTTACGTATCGTCATGCTTTTTCTGGGATTACTGTAATATGTCTTTTACTCTGTTTGCAACGAAATTTTTGTAACGTCTAGGATCGCCTCGCAGCCAAGCCAAAACAACCATGGAGTCGCTCCAACCATAGATTTCCAACGTATGTTGTTTCAGACTTTCTATGACTTTTGTCTTTAGTTTCGATAATAAATGCCTTTATTGCCCGTGGTCCCTGTGATAGTCCCTGGAAGGTACCACGGGAAATATTTTACCCGTGGTCCCTGAATTTAGTATAAGCCAACTAATTTAAAGGAATGCTTTTTGGATGGATTAGCACAAAGTTCCAATTGTGGCATTGAAAAGTTTTTATTATACGGAACAAACTTTGATTTAGCCGCGATGATAATACTTTGTTTGCTTGCAGACGGGCATATATGACACAGGCGTAAGGCTCCTTTCATTCTGCAGCGTGTCGCCGGTCGCGTGCCGCGCTACCGGTCGAGTTCGCATTTCACACTTTCGCGTGTGTACTCGACTGGGCTCTGGACGTGTACAGTCACGTACGTTTATCAAGTCCCAAATAGCAGGCCTTTTTTGGACTGCTCTTATTAATTGCTCCGTGTCTATTGCCGCCATAACTGTACTAAAACGGGCGCGCACACGCCCGACAGTGAAAGCTCACAATGCATCACTGGCCCGCGCGCCGACCGGCAAACGCCGGGCGCGCGGGCACCGGTCAAGCATTGGGCCGGTCGGGCGTGTCGAAAAACGCAACCGGCCGCACGCGGCACTATGAAAGCCTCTATATACCTTCATACAAATTGCGCCGGTCGCGTGCACACGCGACCGGCGTTAACCATCCCAATGGATCAAAAAGTTTCGATATCGTTTTGTTAATTTTCTTGTAAAGGGTTTGACTTCGTATTTTATTATAAAACTAGAGAAACCCGCGCAACTTCGTGTGCGTTTATCCTTTCCCGTGGGAATTTCAAAAAATCCTTTCATATCGGTTGCCTACATCATACACCACACTTTTCAGAACACACCCAAAAAATACTTCTCATTACAATCTTTGGAGTGGGCGTTTATGAAATAGGCTAGCCCGACCGGTCAAGAGCCACCCTTTTACAGGATATTGACGTGAAGCAGCAATGCGTTTCGTTCGAGGAGTGAAATATCCGAAATTCTTGTTTGTCACCTTTGTGGTATAAAAAAAATATAACTCATTCCTTATACTATTTCTCGCTATATCCTGTTTTTTCCTGTTATAGGTCGGCAACGGGTTAGGGATCCTAGAATCTATGTGTTCCATAGTCGACGGTAATCACCTAATATCAAATGATCCATATTCCTGAGCTTGTTTTCCAACCTCTTCCGTAAAAAAAAATGTATAAGTATATCGGTAATTCAATACCTACAACCTCATAGCCTACAACAACACAACGAAATAATAGAGCGAGTCGATGTAATGAGATTTCCTATACGTGGGAAAGAGACAATATCAATATGTATGCCATTTAACCATTGACCAATTTAACTTGAACCCTGTCAAATATTATAAAATTTAATATTTAATTACTTACTATTTATTATCGATGAATATGATTCAGTCCGCTTTATAGATAGTAAGAATTTTAGCTGTTTTTCCGATATCACAAACAGAATAAATAGACGACATTCTGATTGAATATTCACAATTTATAATTACATGACAGATGATCGCGGATGTGTCAAAATGAAATGTACTTAATTGAAATCAAAAGCATTAAGGAGTATGAGTATTGATATCAACTCGAAGAAAATTACCCACAAAATACATTTTTTCAAGAATTTTAATAAAATAAGAATCACATCTTCCATCAATTCTCTTAAACAATTTTTATGCAAATTTTGAAGTAGATTGGACCAAGGAATCAAGTTGTCCCATAGTAACTTTACCCCCCTTTTTTACCCCCTTAGAGTTCGAATTTCGAAAAATCCTTTCTTATCGGACGCCTACGTCTTATAATAGTTCCACCTGCCAAGTTTCAGATTTTTACGATGAGCGGTTTAGGCTGTGCGTTGATTCTCAGTCAGTCAGTAAGTCAGTCAGGACGAAGCATTTTATATACATCAGATATATATAGATTGTCAGATTTTGGATTCCAACCAAGACCTAGTATTTTCGATGTGTTCTCAGTTTTAAAATTGAATATCTCTTCCTGTTTATTATTGTTGTTTATATTGAGTTAGTATCATATCGGTGCATTTGTAGCTCGCCTTTGTTGTAGCTCGCCTAATTTTCTAGCAATTTTGGTTCATTGGCAGACCAATTGCGTAAATTAACAACACGGGTACGGGTTGTACGGGCCACGTACATTGCATACTCGGCAAATTCATTAAAGGTGTCCAGTCTCGGACTGTACACGGCCACTTTCGACCCCCCATTGGTGGGGGCTAATTTGTTGCAAATGACCTAATGACCTCTAGTTTCAGCTCACTTTTAAGGAATTGGACCAAAAACCTGTCAACCTGTATGTATGTATGTATAACTCTACACACTCCACGGATTCGGGTCACTTCGAGCCACTGCTTCGAGCTTAGTACGTACATAGTACTACCTACCAGACAGACTAATAATAATTGATATAAGGCGCTAATTAGATAGACTAATTGCAACTTACAAGATCCGAAAGACGATGAAAATGGCACTACACTTACATTCTTATATTGGTCAACAACAACAAACTCGTCAAGGACTCCTACCGTCTGCTGAAATATACCAGTAAACAAGATGTTTCAGTAATATCGTCACCCCACGCCGCCGGAAGAGTCCGCCCGTTGTAGCTATCAATTGTGTCATCTTCAGCGAAATGGGTGTCGGTGGATCACGCCACCTGGTCGCGACGGCCGCGGGCGCCGCGCCGACACTCCGCAGGATAAATGGCGTTTATGGCGACGTAGGCCGCTGGTTTACGAGCGCCCCTCGACGCCAACCGGCGGGATCGCACCCCGATAAAGTCGACGAAGGCATTCACACGTCGATCGCAATAGCTATTCAATAACCGAGATGCCCCTTATTTTAAGTCTTATTCAAGTGGTTCTCGTGATTTAAGTAAAGATTGACGATTCCCCGTTTAAAATCTATATTTTAGTCTTATGGCGAATACATCGAAGTAGCGTGAGATGTACTTAATTGGAGGTTTACTCACAGCGTGGTGAGGGCGGGCAGGTGTTCGAGCGCGTGCGGCTGCAGACGCGCCAGCGGGTTGGCACGCAGCTCGAGGCGCGCGAGGCGGCGGCACGCGCGCAGCCCCGCAGCCACCGACTCCACGCGGTTGGCAGCTAGCGACAGCTCCTCCAGCGCAGGCAGCAGCTGCACCGCCGCCGGCAACACCGACAGAAGATTCTCCTCCAGACGCCTGCACAAAACAGCTGTTTACTATACACATAGCCGATATCCTTGACATTGCTCGTGTGTCATGTCGCGGAAATGAGCCCGACGATCGACACGGTTCGAGTATCCGAGTCAACAGAGGTCACAGTATCCCGAAGCCCGCCTCAGAAATAGGGATCACAAATGTCCCCGATTCATTAGTGTCGTCTGTCGGAGGGAGGAGGGCCGCGACAAATTCGGGCTTCAACTGCGAGCGACGATACGCCAGCCCGATCTCGGCTCGTGGGCGGCGCTGATCGTGCCCATTACTCAGGGATTGAGTCGCCTCGGTTTGATAAATTTCCCTCCTCAACTTCAACTCGCTTCTTTACTATTTCTTAGACAAAAAATCGCAGATTTGTGTCATACCATTATCTCATGTTGCTCCGGGATAACAAGCTCCCCACAATATAACCAATGCGTACGTTTTATAACGGCAATAATACCACACATCTATACTAATATTATAAAGAGGAAAGATTTGAATGTTTGTTTGTTTGCATTGAATAGGCTCCGAAACTACTGGACCGATTTCAAAAATTCTTTCACCAGTAGAAAGCTGGACATTATCAGGGAGTGACATAGGCTATTTAGCTTTTCCCGAAATTTAATGTGGTTCCCACGGGAACGGGTCCGGAACTTCACGCGGACGAAGTCGGAGGCATAAAAGCTAGTAGGTAATAAATTGTCCGCAATATGTATAACATTGAAAGTATGAATGATGCGAAACATATTAGACTAGAATACAGGCGGTGTTTGTTTGCCTTGAATACGTTTTCACATGTTTTCTTCTCCTCTGTTTAGATTATCCGTTGAGTGCGGTGAACGACCGTAAAATACAAAGTATTGTGTATAAGGAGATCGCGTACTTTTATTAATTTCATCATTTCATGAACCAGTCCTATCAAAGTTTAGGTACTCTCGTCGGTCTCGGCCGTGTCGGCGACCACCTAAACTGTGCGATTTACGGCGTGCGAGGAGCGTGTTCCGCGCCGTGTCGTCGACGCGATGTGTATCGCGCACGGTTTTGGTCTGTCGCCACATTTCATGAGACTCAATAAAATGTACCTATTTACAGATCTAAACGGTGATGTTTCATGATAGGCATACTCACAGGACCCGGATGGCGGGCGTGTTGGCGAAGGCGCGCTCCTCGACGTACGCGATGCGGTTCCGCTTCAGCAACCTGCAACACACAGTCCATGAAGTGAGGCCGCCTGGCCCGCGCCGCCGCCAAGTGGGTCATCAAATCGATGTACAAATAGCCCGTCGATGGGCATCGCTGAAGGATGGCGGCTCAAACTTAGGCCATAAAGGGGGAACAATGGTCGTTACGGCGACGAGTATCGCATTATGGTAATTTAAGGCTATAAATGAACTGGGATAAACCACGCGGAGTGTGTAACTGCCTCGCGGCGAGACGGGGCGCTTCCGTGCTCCCGGGTGCGCCATCATTATTTATTTATTTAACTTTATCGGTCATAATACAAAAGTAAATAACAAATGTAGGTGGAGAGTAGACAGGGTAGAGGATTTTGCCTTTACCGAAAGTTCGGAAGTAGTCGCGGGCACAGCTTAGCTTGTCATTATATAACTTAGCTTCTTAAGATTCATTCGCTGCTCAATAACTTAAAACTATATCTAACTAATCGTTGCCAGTTCACCGAATTGTGCTATTCCGACTTTTAGAAGTATTTTGCAGCTGATCAAATCTACTTAGTTTCTGGCGATTTTATTTGGAATCGAACATGATTTGAGCCCTCATTCCACTTAGCTCTGAGCAGCGAGTGCGGCGAATAAGCGTCGACGTCGCCATTAGTCGCGGCCATTACGGCGAGACGCTGCGTTCGCACGACGGGTCCCACCCGCACGGAGCTCGCTCTTTTTCATAAGGTGCCTCCACGGGAGCGTAGGCACACTCCGCACACTTGGTGACAGAATGTCACGCCTCACTTTATTGCTAACTGATGCGAATACCAAATTATGGAGAAATGAGTCAATAATCTGCGAGAACTGTCGCGAATTGCAAATACGTTTAAGGTGCTCCTTCACCGGGAGCAATACTACCCTACCCTGACTGACGAGCGTTCGCCTCCCTCACTGCTGTAATGCTCGAATCTGAGCGTTACATTACACGCGAATGCTCCCGGTGAAGCAGCACCTTAGACCAACTCCCTCCTTCCACTTGGCTGCATTGCTTGATCCCTCGATGGATCCTAGGCGAATCCAAAATTATTTAGGGTTATAACTCAATACGCGACAACTCGCAGGAATTGTCTGGATAGCGGTCGTGGCCTAAATAAACATATTAATTGTTTGCCTTTACTTGTGTCGCGAGTCCGTCGGTGCGGCAATCGGCGCGGCTAATCCGTCATGTTTGCACAGAGCCGTGATTTGTAAACATAATTAATTATAGTGGATACGGTGGCCGCGGACGGCGATAAATCTCCGGAGGGTCGCGCTTGAGAAGGGGTTGCGCGGCGTGTGGCGCGGAGCGGGGCGCGCTGGAAGGGCCGCTCTCGGCGGTCGGCGGCGATGAGCGGCGCCGCGCCGCATGAATGATGCATGGAGCACGACGACGACGGTTCGAGTCGCGCCGCATTCCCAACACGTCGCATCTCAAACGCAATCAATAGATACATAAAAAATCTTACGTTTTATTTGAGCGTCTCTGAGAAAATATTACTCATGATATTAGGCCATAAGTATTCGTGTCATGAATCGGCGAACAAAGGTGAAATCTAGCAAACCGGTAATAAATACATAAAAGAACTAAACTCACTGGACAGCCATTAACTATTGCAGTGAACTGAATGATAAGAATATTATGCACGAAAAATGATAGCACCTGACCAAAGTAAACTTAAACTATTAAAAAGTAAATATTTCCTTCTAGACATAGTTCGATATCGGCGACGGGGCGACCCGCGCGAGGGGGCCCGGACACGGGTGCGACGACCCGCCGCCGGTCGGGGCCGCTGCCGGAGCGACAGCTTCGAGAAAGATCTTTTCGCACGGAGTCACGTGACCGTCATCCGATGCGATAATCAGACTCGCGGGGAGGGATTAAGAGCTCCAAAATGTAGACAAATTAAGGTAGTTACTTTACGCAAAGAAGCAGCCGAATTATTAGTGCAAAATATAAACGGCACGCCTAACATGGCGTCTCGCTTCATACAGCGGGCTCCGCATTCTTGGCACGTAAACGATGATAATTGGCTGTCCTTTCAGCAGGCGAATGAATAGCTTATTTGTGGTTATTGTTGAAAGGCTTTTAGTGCGCATGCATAACCAATAACCCATAACGAGCGAGCACTGTTCTACTGGCTATTAGCGGACAAGTATCGAGTGGACACAATGAGGCGTGATGCGGCCGCGGCCCAACGGCCCACTTGCGCAACGTGGTATGTAGCTGACGGAACTCAAGGAAAAGGCCGCTCACACACACGGCACGAATTTCATTAACGCTGTTTCCGGGAGTTTTTGTAACGAAACGAGAGCGGAATTCCTCCCCTGCATTCTTAAACGACGACTGTAGGGACAACTATTTAATGTTTAATTAAAGCCGCCCCCTCGGCCCACGGCGACTGTAACTTAGGACGACGTCTGCTTTACACCGCCATTCGATCCCAACATCTGAATATGTCAGAACAGCCCAATGGTTCCCGCACCTCCGCGGTCGAAGCGAGTTAAGGTTTTTTATACCACTAAGGTGCAAACCAGAATACCGCCTGATGTAGCTGTAGAAAGTGGAGCTCTGGAGACTTTACTCACTGTAGGAACACAACATGGCCGAGACCAATATTATTTGGCTACGATCTTCTGTAACGTGGAGGTCCTTCACTAAACGGGCTGAGCGGATTATCTGATGTGGCCTACCTAACTCTCTTAATGAGAGGTCAGACAACCGAATCAGTCATAAATAAAATTAAAACATAAAATCACATTGCTTAGTAATAGTTGCAATGCTCGAGGCGGTCTTTCAAAAGCAAAATTGTAGATAAAGTTGAATTGAAGATATTGGATTGTGAATAATAAGAAGCCATTTTAGCAAGATTCCCCGAGCGGGACCGATTTAGGTATTCAGCACCTGCCGGCGGAAGGAAGCGCCTCGGATGGCTCTCAGTGCCGACATTGGACGGCGAACGATATCGCGCTCAGAGTACGCGGAAAGGACGCTGATAGCGGCGGGAAGCGGCGCCCGATAGCGGGGATCCGGCCGCGGCGCGCTCCGTTGCACCGTGTCGCACTCACAGCGTGTGCAGCGCCGGCAGTGGCGGCAGCGACGAGTCCGTCAGCTCGCTGATCAGGTTGCCCGCCAGGTTCCTGTGGGCCAAGAAACACTGATTTACATTTACAGAAAAATCCGCTGAGTAACAATAATGAATGGTCAAAATAATAAAGGAACTCAGCAGTTTTCTGGATTAGTTACACATAATGGATGGAACTGAAATATAATATTTTGTGGCAATTCATGACCCGACCCGCATATTATTGTGCGAGTGTAGCGGTCGGGCGGCGGCTGGCTTTGTGCGAGATGTCACGCTCGCGTCCGTCGCTCGGCGCGCGAGTGGCCGCATTTGCATAATAACAAACCCACCCAGCTATCGTGTGTCACTCACAAGATAACCATATTTATCAATCACATCCAAGTCACATCAGTCTTGGCGGCCCACCATTTTTGTTAAACAAAGATCAAACGTTAAAAATAAAAAATGTATGTGTCAGACTGACTACAAAGAGTCAATTTCCCGAAGGCGACGCGCTCTAGATCATCCGCCGAGATTTCTGGCTCTGCTCGCGCCCGGAGCACCGGGTCGGATATAGACGCGGGCGACACCGCGACATACCTATCTCCTGCGGGGCGCGAGGGGGTTGCGGGCGCATTTATCACAGAACGCGGCGAGATTATTAGAGAAAATAATTATAAACGCACCAAATATGAATGGGCCTCGAGGAGCGCACATTTCAGCGGGTGATTTAGCACCATTAGCAGCCGGGATTCGTTCGCTTACCGTGTTGTGTTTGCGGTATATGTTTTAATGGGTCATTGATCTCGAATATACATTGGACGCAATCCATTTTTTACATCACACGGCAAACAAATAAGCAAGCGGGCCACCTCAAAGTATTGCACGGCTCCTATGTCATTATCAGAGGTTATGACTTATTTGGTTAACTTATCATTTGAAACAGGGTCCTTTCCTAAAATATTAAAAAAATCAATTGTAAAGCCCTTATACAAAAAAGGTGACAAGACTAAATTAGAAAATTATAGGCCCATTACACTTGTTCCCGTAATTTCAAAAATTTTTGAAAAATGTATGCACATACGTGTAACACGATTTCTGGAATCTCACAGTCTTATAAGCTCTGACCAATATGGGTTACAAAAGAAAAAGTCGACATCTTTGGCAGCATTTAATTTGCTGGCTACAGTGACAAGAAACGTCGACGCAAAAAAACCAACAACCGTACTCTTTTTTGACATGACGAAAGCCTTTGACTTTGTTTCCCATAAGTTATAAATTGCTGTCTAAAATTGAAAACTGTGGCCTAAGAGGAAACGCGCATGAGTGGATAAAGTCATACCTTACTGAAAGAACACAGTCTGTTGAGATATGGAAAACAGATAACGGAGGTAACAAGCAAATATATCAGTCCCAATATAGGCAAAATGATTTCGGTGTACCTCAGGGAAGCATATTGGGTCCACTTCTCTTTTTACTGTATATCAACGGCCTAACTGATGCACTAAGTTATAGATCGGTATTGTTTGCTGATGACATTTCGGTTATTGTAACTAACGATACTCACGATTCTGACATACATATAAATGAAGTTAACAAAACTATCAGCGATGTAAACCATTGGGTACAACGCAATAATTTAAAATTAAACTTAGTCAAAACTAATTACATACATTTTAATAAATATATACAGGATAAAAAATATAATATTCAATATAGTGGACAAATTCTTAAGAAGGCAGAAAGCGTAAAATTTTTAGGTTTGGAAGTTGATGAAAGTATAAAATGGACAACTCATATAAATAGTGTTTGCTCAAAACTGAACAGATACGTATACGTCCTAAACAGGCTGCGTAAAATAGCGAAACAAGCAACCGCTGTAACAGCATACTATGGCAACGTTGAGTCAGTTTTAAGGTATGGATTGGTGATTTGGGGTAATCCGTAATGGTATTGGTATAAATAAAGCTTTCATTTCCCAAAAAAAATGTGTAAGAGCTATTTACGGTGTTCCTCCCTATGTCTCGTGTAAGCCATTATTTAAAAAACTTAATCTCTTAACACTTCCTTGCATATACATTTTGGAAGTTAGTAAGTTTGTTAAAAACAACATGAGTCTTTTTAAAACTGCAGCTGAAATTTATACAAGAAATACAAGAAATGGCAACAGATTGGTACATGATCACATACCCAGAACAGAAATGCATATGCAAAACAGTTATAACATGTGTATAAAAATTTATAATAAGTTGCCAGAACATATTAAGATATTGCCTTTTAATAAATTTAAATCATGTATAACTAATTTATTATTACAGAAAACTTACTACTCGGTCAATGATTTTTTTAATGATATGGAACTGAAGTGACATTTTATTTTGTTTGATTATTAAGATATTTAAATTGCAATATGTACTAAAATTATGTAATTTATGTAGTAATTCTAAATGACATTGTTAATTTTGCACGCCAAATATGTTGGCAAAATATGTGAAACTTTTAACTATTTATTTCAACATCCTTGTATCAACCATATTTTATGCAAATAAATATATTCTATTCTATTCTATGAACACCAGTCAACACCTATGAATCCGTCAAACCGCGTTTACACGTGAGTTTATTGCCACGGGTGGAAGAAATATGCGGAACTGAACCCATAATCTGCGAGAACTTGTTGCAAATACGTATAGACGTATAGACATGCTATTAATAGCTTAGTGTCATCACAGCCGCAGGCGCTACCTATAGCTACCCATTGCGTACATACACTCCTATATTTTGTAAGAGGGTGGTACATCCTCGGACGAGTTAGTGCATTCCATATGCTCTAACATTCCGAGATCGCGATTTTGATTCGAATCTATGGATGTTCGGCCATCGACCGATAAACTCAACAAAATATGAAAGCTGTTGAATATCAAAAGCTGTCGAAATGACCACGCATATCATTGAATTATCATCGTGTCATTCGTGCACTATCACAGGGTCGGCGACACAAGGGCGTGACGAGCGTGACGACTACGTAATGCGGACGCGACGCGGGCGGAACCGGGCGCGCTGCGTGTGCCCGTCGCCGGCCGCCGGCCGCATTCCGCGCCGCGCTGTCAGCTGAAGCGCCATTTTCATAACTCATACGTTGCATATTTCCGTCGTGAAATCACACAAGTAAACTCGTAAGATGTATTGCGAGAAATATATAACGCTTTTGATAGACAGCTTATATTTATAGTTTGTTTTATTCAAAAAGGGGTTTATCTCGTCCACAACTAGGCATCCTCTAGCGGAGAAATCATTACAGTGTAAACTGTGGTAGTTGTGCGTCCACACTTTATTGTGAGTGGATATTAAAAGGTGGTGGCAAATAAATACTTTTCGACTTTGCTTTTATTAAGCGCACGTGACCGCGATGTTTCACTGCGCGTAAACAACTAAAAACGAATACCAAGTTAAGTGCCCAAAAGGTTATACAAACATTTTGGGCACTTAACTCAGGTACCCATTACCGTTACAATAAAATTTTAAATTCTCACTCTTTAAATATCGGAAATGTGCGAGGGACACACTCAAGATTCGTCTGTTAAAAATAACAGAGCAGAATTAGAAATTGCAGCCTTGAAACCCCCGCTATGACATTACCGGCAATCACTTGAATTCGTTTGATATGATGCAATACAACACAAAAATTATTACAAACTTCTCTTCACGTTCACAATCGAATTAAATGCCTATATTTTGACGCCCGTAGCGAAGGAAAGATTTAAAAGATGAGATCGAATTAATTAATAATCTATTAAAGATACAGGCAAGGCAATCCTGACTCGGGCAGTGATCATTAGACAGCGCTGCAACTTCCTTCCGATTAAGCTTTTGTTTCCGCATTACCGGGCCTTCGTATGCAGCGTAGAGCATCAACGGAATTCGTAGCGCTATTTGTAAAGACGGGGCAATTGTTGTTTCGCGAAATGACGAGCGATGGCCGATGACGAGCGACGGCGGCGATGAGTGATGGCTGTCGACATATGGCTGGGGCAAAGTTCATCTGGCATTCGCGGCGCGGCGCGAGCGGCGGCGCCCGAAGCGGAATAATCTTCCGCAGAATAAAATGTCTTATACTTACTGGCAATGTGCCTGCTACCGCTATCCATTACTTATATTATTTTATAATATTATGTAATGGATACCAGTGAAACGAACATGATACATATTTCAGAGTAAAACAGCTCTCTGATGAAGTGTGACGTTTACAATACTAAATGACGCGAAAATCGATAATGTCTTTGGCCTTATTAATCCATATAAAGCTCTCCCAATGAATAAATGTTCATTTTATGTAAGCCTTTTCAAACGTAGGTGGCCATTTTTCCTTCTATGGCTCAGTTCCTTAAGGATATATCGTGCCAATAAATATATTTTGTGTCGAGTCAGGGCGTGATAAATGACGTTCGCTATTTATCACCTAAACGTCCCAAGATAAAGCGGCGCCGCCGGGGGCGTGTCGGGGCGGGGGTGGAACGGAGCGGGGGGGGGGGGGGGGGGTAAGCACTTACAGCGTCTGCAGGTGCGCTAGCGCGGCCAGCGCGCGCGTGGGTACTGCGCGCAGCAGGTTGCGCGCGAGCCGCAGCGTGCGCAGCGCGCGCACACCCTCCAGCTCGTCCTCCTCCAGATCCACGATGTAGTTGTCATCCGCTGACCTGAGCACACCAGAATTTCTATACACTCTTTCGCAAACAACTATACTTCAAGTCAAGACATGTTTAGGGGGCAAATAACATTATGAAACGTAATATTTGAAACAGGCACATAATTATCTTTTTATTTTATTTATTTACATACACTTACAATCTATCTTTACAGGTTATCACCTAATGCGATAGTGTAGCTATTAATAAACCAATAACGATGTAATAAACTAAAAAAACTTAACAAATAACTACAATTTTGACATTTATGATACGGTGCCACACACGGTCCAATGCCAATGCATTGCCCGCCACTAAAAGGGAAAGAGGAGAAGTAAAGAATGTTTGATTTGCATACTATGCAGCGCTGATTCCTTGCCGTCAGAGGAACCGTTACGCTGCGCGCGGGACGCCGCAGCTAAAGGGGATAGAACCTATCTGGCATATCGACCCGCCGCCATTTTTATTTTTTTTCGAAATCGCGGCGCACCATGAAAGTGGTATGTATGGGTAGAGGACATATAGACGAACAAAAAATGTCAAGTAACATGGTACCCTAAAATGTCACGTTCCCGAGATATTTGGAGGTAAAATCATCATATGAGTACAACGACAATCATTAAAAATAGACTTCTTACGTGTCTATAGACATCAGATTGTATCCAAATAATCGTTCTCATGTTGATTAATATTATTATTGTTTATTGGAATAGATTGGGTAGGTAATTACACTACATACTACTAGGAGCACGTTAATTATTTGCCTAATAAATCGCATCACATCGCAAATAATCGCAATAAAACGCTTTATTATGTCAAAGTATATCACGCGCGCGTAATGTACCTACATACGCTACCTACATACACGTAAGAAGTCTATTTTTAATGATTGTCGTTGTACTCATTTGTCGATTTTACCACCAAATATCTCGAGAACGTGACACTTTAGGGTACCATGTTACTTGACATTTTTTGTTCGTTTATATGTCCTCTATCCATACATACCAATTTCATCGTGCGCCGCGATTTTGAAAAAAAATCAAAATGGCGGCGGGTTGATATGCCAGCGCCCATACAAAAAAGTTCAAACCCCTTTAGCTAATCGGCGGTACCCCGCGGCCGCTGCACCGCACCCGCGCGACGTATTAATAACGCACCAAAAATGGAATATAATATAAAGCCCACCATTCACTACACGAACCCGGACCCGACTCGCAACCCGGACCCGACCGCGGACCAATCCGGCGCGTTGCCCATACACTGCACGAACCCTCCACTCGAAGTATGGCATGTGGGGTTCGACAGGCGCTCGCGGCTCGCAACCGCGGACCTGCGAGCCCGACGCCAACAACCGACGACAGTCTGGCGTACCGGTTCGTCGCTTCCATACACAGGCGGATTAGTCCGATGGCCGACCAATCCGCCGGACCAATCTGCGTGTGAATGGTGGGCTTAAGTTCGCGGGCGCGGGATGGCGCAGGTTGTTGAACCCTTCCGCGAGCGCGCTCCGCCCGCCATTGTGCTGGGAGTGTTTCGTATCAATCAAGTCGTGGATTATTTGCCTCCAAGTGTTTACTTTTAGTATGACGCATATTTGGAAGCTTGATACCTACCTACAAAGCTACTCATCTATAGATTTTTCCAAGAGCACTTATTTATAAGTATTTTGGGATAATAAACATAATGTAGTGTTAGGAAAAACTTAGGCAGCAACTCGATCTCAGTATTTGTGGTGTATATGTCATCGTTCGCATTCCAAGGCTCAACGTGGATCAACAAAGATTATGGCTCGATCGACCATCTTTCCTGAACTCGACAACTTTATTAAATTCTTCACAAGCCGATACCGCGACTCCACGCGTGACACACGAGGGAATGACGAAATTTGTTTTAAAAAGGTCGAATGTTTTCCTTGTTTTGAGTTGATCGTCGCTGGCGCCTGATGGCCGCGCATCGCGCGTTGCGAAACGGAGCCCCGTTCGCGAGTGGCGTGCGAAAGCTCCGCGAGCGAAATTCGCACGCGCACACGCACACAACATGCGGATAGAGTGCGCGCTCGAAGCGGACGCCTGATCGGCCCAAAATTAACGAAGGAGCAAAATTAGGAATTACCTAGAGCCTACCCTTTTTCACAACTGGTTGCGAAACTCAGTTGCCATGGCGGCCGAAAGGAAAAAACAGCTGTCATAAAAAGTATGACATTACCTAACCTCCAACCACCCAACCCTATAGTTCCTTTTCTTTTGAGTTAGTATCATATCGGTGCATTTGTAACTCGCCTATGTAGCAACTGGTCTATTTATCAACTCGTAACTTCTTGTAAGTTGTAAATCGCCTATTTATCAACTCGCCTATGATTTTGCAATATAATGTAGGTTGGATTTAGATTAGTTTGGAATGTTTTTGGGATGGATTAGGATTGACTTTAGGATTATTTAGGATTATTTTGGGATTGATTAGGACTGACTTAAGGATTGACTTAAAGATTATTTTGAATGTTTTGGGATGGATTAGGAATGACTTTAGGACTATTTTGGGATGGATTAGGATTAGAGATGGGCGCTTTCCCGGTAAAAACCCAACCTCTGGAAATATTTCCATTTATACCCATTTCTTCCCACCCAATTTGAATTACTTCCCGGAAGAAATTGAATTCGTTAAATTTGAAAAATTTTCATTGCTAACAAGCGCATTTTTTATATTTAATTTAATATTTGACTAAAGTAATCTATAAAATATAATAAAATATATAATATATATAAAATTCAAAGTCCTGACTATTGGGGTTGAGAGTTTATGCGATAAAGCAGACCAGACCGACCGGACCGGACCGGAACGGATTGGACCGGACGTACCGTACTGGGCCGTACCGAACCGGACCGAACCGCACCGGAATCTATTATATATAATTTTTGTTTCTGAAGAAAAATATGCTAATTGTTAGTAGGCCACGAGGGGGAAGCCGCGGGCAGAAGTTAGTAGTTTTAAATAAACGCGATAAAATAGAATGACATTAGCGTGCTGTGTACTACCTACGAGTGGCGGCGGCGGCGGGCGGGGAGGGGGATTCACTCGTCAGTCCCAGTGCGCCATTTTGCGCAGTTGGTTTATTTACTCATAGATTAGTATTAAATCCATCGTGTTAACGTGTATCTATCTACCGCCTACTCAGAAACAGTATGTACAACTGAAATAAATTAAAGAGCCTATCCCCGAAGTGTCACTATGAGAGCTGTCAAGCTCTGTTCCTCCGTCCATCCGTTAGCGTTGGCGTTGGCAACCGTCTGGAACTGCTGCCGGCAGGATTTAATTCCGTCGCACAATGGTACTTCCACTCGAGGCGCCCGGCTGCACGGAGCAAAGCCACTGGACGTGGCGGGTCCTGCAATCTCAATTCGCAGCATCTTTTTCTGCAGCCCATCAAAACCTTTTTTTATGGTGTGCACGCGTTGTCGTCCAGATTGGTAACCCTTTCTTCTACTTGGTCCACATTCTTCAGTAAGGTCTTTCGCTCTTATTGTCTTGACGCGCTTCCTCCTGCCCTTGTCGCCTTTCCTCCTGTTTATAGCTCATTTCCTGTCGCATTTCGTCTTGTTTCAAGCGCATTTCCTCCTTTCCTTGGCGCATTTCTTCCTGTTTCTCGCATATTTCCTAGCGCATGCAATCCATTATCTGCATTAATCTATTGAAGTCAAATGCAGATGCTCTAGCCTCTTGAGCTGGAGCCAAGGTCCGATGGGTGGAGCTAGTGGACGGGGCCTGCATGGTTGATGTCGCCTGGTCCTGGTGGATAGGTGTGGCTTAGTCGATGGATGTGGCTTGGTCGATGGAGCCGGTAGGCGTGTCCGCTGATCGGGCAATAGCCATGGCTTCCGCTTCTTCTTGTGCCGTCGTTCTGACGCCGGCAGTTTCTTCCCTCGGGGTCGCTGCAAATCCCACTTCTGACACCAAATGTTAGCAACGTGGGAATCGGAATTTGGATTAAACACCGTTGACTCGTTAGAAGAATTTATTGAGCGATGAACATGTCACAGATACAATCAATGTAGCCAAATCACACGAAGAATCGAAGTCCGTAGATCGTCGAAGTTGTTGGTCCAATCACAGTATTCGCCCAATCGCAGAGTCGTCCGAAGTGCGTTGGTATCGCAAAGGTGGCAGGTTAAGTCACTCTTGATTAGTCTTCGCATTTATCGCACCGAATGTTCAGAATGAACTGACTGTGTCGGCTACCGGCCGACGGCTATGGCCTTTTTTGTGACTTGTTTACAAATAACTTCGATCAAAACAACTTCAAGGTCAACAAATAACTTCCAATGTGTAAGTCATTTTGCACCTTATTGTACAAGCACTAAATTCAATGTCGCTTGCACTTCTCACTTGTTTGTCACACTTGTTTTGATTACTTATTTTTCTCGATGTATAAATAGATGTAAACAACGCTTCTACCCGCGGCTTCGCCCGCGTGGCCTAACTAACAATTAGCATATTTTTCTTCAAAAACAAATTCCGGTCCGGCACGTCCCGGTACGGTACGGTCCCATCCGGTCCGATCAGGTCCAATCCGTTCCGGTCCGGTCGGTTCGGTCCGGTCGGTCCGGTCCTTATAAGGAAACTACATACCAAATTTTGAATCTCTAGACCCAGCGGTTTGGGCTGTGCGTTGATATATAGTTAAGACAGTCAGTCAGTCTGGACTTTGAATTTTATATTTATAGATAATTTTTATTAAACATCGTTTTATTTTATATCCAAACGATATTTTACTATTATTATTGTAGTAAATTTAACCATACTTATTTCTTCCTGGGAGTATATAAAATATGCCGGAATAAATGGGAATTTATTAATTTTTTCCCTTCCTTCCCTTTCCTTCCCATTTTAACCTTCCCGAATTTCTTCCCGCGGCACATCTCTAATTAGGATTGACTTTAAGAATAATTTGAAATGCGTCTGTCGGCCGTCTGCGCGCGTGTGAGGCACTGCGCGTGGCGTGCGTCGCGCGCGGCCTTGCCACGTCACGTCGCGCTCGCGCTCGCCCGCTTTAATTAGGCCACTCTAGTGTATTTGTAAGTTACTCGGGTACATGCAGACGTGTTCTGCTTGTACGGTCAGGGCGACGCGCGCTGACTCACGACATGTGGCTCCACTCGTAACATGTCCGATTTGAATAAGTACAAGACAATCTCTCTACATACGTCGGAGCATGGAATAGTTTTTATACCACACCTACCGGAAAGGGCCCCCTTACTTCCTTCAAAAGTAGAGAGAAAGTACGCAATCTACTTCCACCCCTTTCCTAGAATAAGCGGGAGGAAAAAATGTATAAATATCCATTACTACCCTCAAAAAGAGGGCAGTAATGAATTTTCATATTTATATTTGATCCTCCCGGGCAATGAGATTTTATATATTTTATGACAAGAGAAGTAACGTCATACAAAGCATTCGTAAAAAGCCGCAACCACTTTAGCGTGTTAAAGACGTAGCTTTGAAACCGATACATATTCCGAGCATATGCCAAAGTAAAATATGTTTGTCTCTTTTTTTCTAGAGTCAAACTAATTATGTCAAAATGAGACAAAAGCATTACTCCCAGAAAAATGGTCAGAGTTGCCAGCTCATGAATAATTTTCCCATTGAATGAATGTTATAAGTCTTTTTTTTTTTTTTAAAGTTTTTATACCATATTATTGTTTCTTAGGTGACAGAAGAATTAAAGATAGGAAGAAATAAATATATAGATGCGTAAATATTGGTACATACATACTATATTTCAAGAATGAATCATGGCGGAATGGAGAAGTTTCCATTTTTTAGTCATTGATGAATCTAACCGATGCAGACCTACTACTATTATCTATTCTGTGCTACTACTAACTTTTAGCAGAGATTTTTTTTTGTTTTCTTCACCCATTCTGGGTAGGCAAAGGGAACTATGCCCATACAGCCAAGTCTTCAGTAGATTTTTTTTATTGTTAAGAAATGAAAATGAAATTTAAATAAAATAAAATAATAAATTTAAATAATTTGAATAAAATACAACATAAAACAAAAAAAACTATTGTAAACAATTTAAATTAAACACCGTCACCACAATGAAAAAGATGAAATTGTTACTTCACTGTCATAGTAATAATATCGTTATGTCAAATGTCAGTTAAAAGCCATATCAAAAAGAGGAAAATGATTTGTTTTTTCTTGTCTTGACGTGCCTAGCACTAGCGATTGATTTTAGTATCAATCAATTCTAAGTAAATAATTAATTCTAGTTTGAGCCTGGTTGTAGGTTTACTTCTACTGTGTTACTAATAATGATACATAAAGGCGTATGAGTTCGTCATTGACTAAACTCCTAACATTTGGGAAACTTAAAATCGTTTTTACTGGCAACACTGTTGGTAAAAACAATGCGTAATATATTAATTTCGATTTTAATACTATTTTGGTATAATTTTAACATAATTAAGCATTCTTATTTGTGAAAAGTGATACCACTTGCTTTGTTATTAGTTTGGGATCACGACATACATGTTTTAACAGTGCATTTAACCATTTTTGTGATATTATTGTGAGATACGCATTCACTGAACGTCAAACTACGACTAAGTCGGAAGAAATTCAACTAAGACTGTGGCCTCAGTCGACGTGGCAGCGGGTATGTGTCAAACATTACGAATCTATAGTAAATAACAGATCACTGCTCCCGGGTGTCCGTCCGGTGGTCGACGATGACGTCAATTACAGGAGTTAGTATCATATCGGTGAATATCGCGATGATTTTTTTTGAATTATATATCGATGTTGCCTGTGGCGAGACTGAATGATCACGCAAGATAAGCAACGTTGATCCCAGTCAGTATTTGGATGGGTTAAAAAAATATTTTCTCCTTTCGATAGTGTTGTTGCGTCAATCAAAACTAAATGATAATACAAGTTAGACAACGTTGACCCCAGTCAATATTTGGATGGGCTTAAAGTCTTCTCTTTTCTCGCCTTTCCGTCCTTTCCTTGCAGGGGTAGTATAAAGTGCCTACTTGTAAGCCTCGGGAATAAAGTGCGATTTCCACCTCGGGAGTGTTGCGGCTCAAACGACTCCCTCGTCGGCGAACGGTCACTTTACTCCCTTGGTGAACAATGTACTATCATTTATTTACAAGCCGTACCCGCGGCTTCGCCCGCGTAGATACTGCCTTTCCCGTGGGAATTCTATAAATTGCCATCTTTATTTTTGTCAACATCATAAAGGGAACCTCTATACAAAATTCCAGCTTTCTAGGTTGAGCGCCTGCGATAATACACTTAAAATCCTATTACTCCCTTTCCCGTGGGAATTCTATAAAACCCCATCTTTGTCTTTGTCAACATCATAAAGGGAACCTCTATACAAAATTCCAGCTTTCTAGGTTGAGCGCCATACATATTTTTGGGGAACTTGAACCGTTTACGCAGCGCACGCGACGGAAGCCCTCAATTTAAATAATTTTCTCCGTTTTTGCAACATTTTTCACTGATGCTTCGCTCCTATTGGTCGCAGCGTAATGTTATATGTAGCCTAAAGCCTTCCTCGATAAATGGACTATCCAACACAAAAAGAATTTTTCAATTCGAAACAGCTTCAGCTTTATATTAGTATAGATTTGCGACGATATTAAAGTATAGCGCGTGTACGCTGACAAGGAACTTGGCGGAATAGCGAATCATAATTTCTACCATAAAGTGAATAAATAAGAGAGCGACAGTTTGCTTTACAGATTTAGTGGGTGCAGCGGCGCGGCCCCGAACAACTACAACGACGACGGGGAGGGGGCGGCCGGGCTAATGTACGAGGCGCCTCAACCTCCGATCGGCAAACACTTTATTATTGAGCGCGATCGTTCCCGTGGGATCTCCGCGAGCGGAAACTTTTGTTTTGTAAGATTACACTTTGTAGGTTTTCTCCGAACCAACTTTTTGAAACTAGGTATGAGCTGCGTACTGCGTGCACCGAGTGAGCGAACACCGACGACGAAGAAAGTATTCAGACGGCAGAGATGCCAAAACAATGAATGAACATCTCCGCATTTCACATTGTTCACTTCATCAGTTCATTCACATCCTTTTTAGTTATGTACAGTTCTGTATTTAAGTTTTGCCTTTTTACTTTTTTTATAATTTGTCTAAGGCCTGTTTTCACTTTGCTTAGTGCAGGTATGCTGAGTAGAAACCACGTGTGGACTGCGATTGGCCTCGTCCCGCGCGCCCTCCGCTACCCCTCACTCGCAGCGTGCCCATGTCCAGTCGCCTCGAGGATAGCAGGACCATCTTTAGGATGATTTTTGGTTGCAACATCCAACATCCTAGTGGACACATGTGGCTCTAATAAACAAAAACCCTGTTTGGTAACAAAGAAAAGGACGGAGCTGACAAAAAATCCGAAAAAATTACAAGATGTGCAAGCGATTTTTTTCTAAAATGGTCCTCCTATCTTCGAGGCCACCGTCCATAGAGTATTTCCTGAAATTGACAACTTTACCAAACATTTTTAGAAGTCAAGTTTTTTTTGACAGATGTGATTTGTAACATATTGAATCAAATGAAACATATTAAACACAATCGTATCAGATATAAAAAAGTATCAAAGTAAAAATAACGTAAAATAACACATATGCGATATCCTTTATTTTCTTAAAATATTTTTTAAGTGTTCAACCTTTGTTTAAGTTTATACAATTAATAAGTGATTTGATAAAGATTTTATTTTGATATCGAGTGTCGCTGTCAGTGACAAGGTCTATTGCATTGCAAAGCAAAGAGTAATCGAGTCCACGTCCATATTTGTTGATCTATGGCTAGCAACTGAATTTACTAAGCAGCGGGGTTACCACCATCTCTAATTCCCGTTCAATTCAGGACCTTAACAGAATAGAATCGTTATTTCGTACCACCATATTCTAAACGACTCGGTTTAGGTGACAGCGATTCAGCAGATATTATTCATTCAGAGCCAATAAACAGAATTGGACACCACTCGCACTACGCACCTGCACCTGCACTAAGCAAAGTGACAGGCCTTTTTTGTTACATTTTTTCTTATGTCAATTTATTAGAATGTTTAGTTCGAATTCACTCCAAATATATTCATTTGCGATTCATTCACACACACACTATATTTTAACTCTACAATATATATCATGAAATGTGACGTGAGAGAGAAGAGAGAATGGGGAGAAGAGAGAGATGGAGAGTGGTCCATTACTACAATCAGTACATAAATAAATGCCTTTTCATAATGGTAATTATTTTGTACAATAAAATCTAAATCATAGTTAGGCGGCAGAATGGAAAAGTATGGATTTAATTATTTTTTCTCCTAAGAGAACACAACGCGATCTTGTTGTTCCGCGTGCGATGTTGCGCACGCTCGGGGCCATTGCGTGCATAAACCCGAGGCCTGCCTACGCTTTGGTTTACTATAATTCAGCAGTGGTTGCAAAGTTCATACGTCTCTACGGAGCTCGAGTCCGGTTTACACACAGTGTGTTAGACATTACAAAAGAAAGAATAGTTGCGTATAGTTTGGCGTAGACGAGTGTGTCAGGCAGGACTCTCACGTTGATAATATGAGTTATGGCAAGGATTGTTGATCAATAGCGACTAGCGTATAAAGCGTTCGCTCGAAGGGAGCGCGGCCGATCGATGCGTCTCGTCAGCCCGATGCCGCCGCAGCGGGACGGCAGTGCCCGGAGTGGCAGTGCTTGATGACGAAACGCAGTTGGAGCCGCTCAGTACAAACACAAGGTACGTGTTTGACCTCGCTCGCGTCCCTCCCCCTGTCGCGGAGAGCATACAGATTTATTTTCTGTTTACTATTCCTCTCTGAATGTTGTTTATCCTCATTTCTTTACAGAGCACATGATTTATGGCGCGTCATATGGGTTAAGCCGCGGCCGGCGCGCGAGAGCACTCCTGTGTCGCGGGAGAGCGCCCCCCAGAGCCCAGCGATGCTTGTTCTACTCAACTTGAGGAACAGGGTATCGCATAGAAAAATATGCAGAGTACCGGTAAATATAGGAATAGTACAACTCTTCAATAAGCAATATCGGTTTATGTGCAAAGTGATGCGACCAACTGATTGCGAACCATATACAATTACCGAGATAAGAACGCTACCTAAAAACATTGAAGTTGATTAACAGGCCACGATACTAATACATTATACATTTCATGAAACGGTTTTCCCCTCGGTTGTCGGTAGTTTATATTAGAAGAATATGGTCGCTTAACAAGATAGGTAATATCGTCAGCCCCAACGGCCTCCGGCGGGCCGCGCTGGGCGACGGCGGCGGCGGCGCGTCATTGGAATGGCATTAGAGAACACGCTCGGGATCAATATCGGGCTGCGGGAAACGTGTCCGGCATTTCCTACTTATTCTTATAAACTAGTTTGTTCAGTCCTATGAACGCATGGAAAAGCTACTAAGCCCAAAAAGCTGAGGTATTGGGTCCTTTTTTCTTTCGTTTTAGCACCCTTGCGATGCCTGGACGGATCACTACTTTACGAGATAGTCGTAATTGAGAGGAGCCGCACGCGAGTGTGAGCTGGCGGCGCGCCAGCGGCACACTTACGGATTTAACCCTCTCGTGCGCGTCATGCTTGATTCACTCATTCGGAGTCATAATCGGAGCCGCGAAAGTTATGGGACATCCACTATGTTATAAGAATTATTTACTTCAAATATGGCGGGTCGGTGGCCTCGACCGAGCGAAACAATACCTGAAGTTACGTAGCGTAAAGTGCCTTTACGTAAGCAATACGTTTTTGGAGTGCGAGCATTTATGGAATGGGCTAGTGGCAACTCCTTTTCCGTATCCCTTGTGTGTAGCAGGCAACGCATTGGCGCTACCAATCTCTGATATAACCACTTTCCACCAGGTGGCCCCTTCGCTTGTTTGTCTGTGGTTTGGCGAGTGTGTGTTGGTGAATACGGAGGCGTCTCTTACAGGTAGTGCAGGCGCAGCAGGTCTCTGAGCGCGTGCGCTGGCAGCCGCCGCAGGCCGCAGCGGTCGAGCCACAGCCGCGCCAGCGCGCCGCCGCCCAACGCGCCCGCCGCCACCGACTCCAGCCGGTTCGACGACAGGTTGCTGAGGCACACGAGAACAACGGGCTTATAGGCCTACCTAGCGGCGGTACCACCCAAACACGGTACCATATGCACACGTATATTCTCGGTGCCAAAGAAAGCTCTCAATGGCACGTTTACTTGTAGACATGGTGGCGCGAAAGGGGCGCCTTGTTTTGTTTACGAATGACGGAACAGCGAGCCCATGGCGCCCAGAAATGATAAACTGGTTTCTGGTTCCGGACGATTCCAACAACGAATAGGAAACATAAAAAACAACAATATAGTCTCGATTTATGAGGTCGTCGCGTCGCGTGGTACTCACAGGTCGCGCAGCGCCACCGCGGGCCCGAGCGCGTCGCGCGGCAGCGCGCTGATGTTGTTGTTGGACACGTCTCTGCAACAACACACGGCACAGTCACCACAAATTCCAATTCAAATGAGGCAAAAAATAAATAAGTACACGTTAATCGTTATTCCTTTTCGTGCATAAATTAATCATTTTGATTGAAGTGATCAGCTTTTCAGCTTACGCCGCCGTAGCCATGGCTCTAGTTTCATTTTCGATTAAAACTTAGACCAGAATGCGATGGTGGCCGTCATTGGCTGGTCGTTAGATTAAACGCGATTTGTTTTGCGAAGTCGAGATGCCATCGGGGCAATAATCGTTAACCCGAGCGCCGCCGCCGCGACATTAATCTGCAATAAATGTAACTCGATCATCGTTTTACAGAGTGGCGGTTCACGGCTCGCACAGGGCCGCCTTTGGCTCATTCTCATTGTTACGTTCTGCGCTCTTCTCAAAGAGTACACTCATAGATAGTAATTCCATTTGGAATTTTCTAGTCTAACAACACAGATGAGTTGAATTCGTGTGGAAGCATGGGACAGGGCTCGGTGATACAACGAGGATAGAGCATCATTATATTAATACCACCATATCATTTTGCAGAGACAGTGTGTTATGTATGGGCTGCTTCCGTCACTCATTTAATGTAAAACAGTGAACAGATATGTTCACTTGAGGGCACTGTCCCCTATTAATGGTTTCGTCATTCTACCGTACTTTGGCCGACGAATGCAAAATAACGACGAATGTAAAATAATTGCCTACTTAAATTTTTTTTAGATCTACGGACGCTAATGTTTGGGTAAGAAAAACAAAGACAATTTTATTAGCGCGTAAAGAAAATGCGGCGAGCCTAGCCTGCGAGTCAATAAAACGGCACTTCGCTTGATACGCGTAATGTGTAATTAGGCAATAAAGAGAGCTGAAGCTGCGGCGTACGACGAGATAAAAGGTTACTGCGAAGCGATTAAACGCTCCGTCCGTCACCGAGTGCGGGAGTGCGGGCGCCGGCGACGTGCGCTGGAAGGCCGCGGGCTGCTGCCGAGCTGGCCCTCGAGCGCTCGTTATTGGCGCCATCCATCATCCGGTCGGTGACCCCCGCCCCGCCGCCGCTCATTCACCGCCGGATTTAATTCCGCCCCTCCTGATATCCGATGATTGACACTTTGCTTTATGAAAATTAATAACTTTCCGCGTCCTCACTCAATTTGGCCGCCATTTTTTCCATTTCTCTCGGGGACGTCATTATAATTTGAGTCTAATATAATATTTTATCGAATGGTTTGCGCAACCGAATTGTTTTCGTAGTTGAGAATTAGCCAAAATTCAACCGTTTATTCAGACACAGGCGCTTTTTTTATTATGATTAGAATGTTCGCAATAAAATCAATCGACGAGAGATCGGCTTGCGACTATTCAAAATTCAATTCGTAAAAAGAAATGGCGAAAGAAAACCGGTTACGGCCTTTTTTGTCATTTAAAAATATATCGAACTTTCCTTTTTTCTTTTCTTTTTTATCATAAAATTTAAAACTAGGTACATACATACATACATTTTTTTATTTATTTTATTTTACATACATACAACATTACGTACGCGGAATGTCAATAAAAACATAAAATTAAATCTAGAATCTAAAATGCTAAATCGGTGTTAAAGATAGGAGCAGACCGCCCGCAAGGCAGCAACCGTTCTCGTGTATTTTCGAGTTGACGTGAGATTAGTATTGAAATGACCATTTTATTATTTTGAAAAGTTTCCTGCTTAGCTTCTTCGTTATCGAACTTATGCACGATGAGTTCAGGGGAGAGCTGGTGCAGGCTGCGGTACATGCTTGCATCGATGCAGCGGGCGGCGGCGGCGGGGCGGCCGCCGGGGCACCCCCGGCGGAGTCGTTGACCGCGGCCGGCGGCTACACTTCCTTAATTGAGCCTTCGCCGCCGCCCAATAGCAATAATTTATGAGTAAACATAATTACCACCAACAATGCTGATAGGGCCGCTGGTGCGGGAACGTGGTGGTCGGAGTAGTTTCGGGGGAGATCGTCGACCTGTTAGACGTCTTATTGGCACTTCGCCCGAGTGCAGCGTCTCGCAGGCGGCGCAGGGCGGGGGCGGGGCGGGGCGGGGGCGGGCGGCCTCGACCCACAGCGCGCGGTGAATGGGACACCGCGGGGCATACCGCGAACAGCGCGTCACGCACTCGCCCGCGGCACGCGCGTGCCGGCGCGCAACGGGAACCCGCAGATCGCGTTAGTCCAGGGATCGCGTCCCTGCAACCCTTGTCACAACGAGGTGACAAGCGAATGCAGTGAGCAAGCTCGCCCATTGCAGCCGCGCTCCGCCGTAGAGTCGGTTCAATGCCCAGCGATAGGGTAGTGGGAGCCTCTTCCACAACTCGGCGCTTCGAGGGGTCATGCGTGATTCAACAATTTAAACTTGTTTTTTTAACAAAAGCGGTATTGTCTATTGTGGTAAACCTTGTTTTGGACGGATTGCTTTTCCCGAAACTTAGTACTTACTGTACTTATTAAGATTTTATGTGTTGCAGTAGCTCTGAGCTTCGCATCGTGGTGGAATCGTTCCCGCCATGTCAGTGCCATTGTATTGGCGAGACGCGAGAGTAATTCGACCGGTCAACGCATGCGAGACATAGATATTTTAATAGATTTCAATTGGATAAATAAGTCAGCAAAACGTTTGTTAATATTTTTAAGAATAAATATGATTAATTTGACGAGGCGAGGCGAGAATTAAGTAATAATTTGCCATTCATAGATCGCGTGAGCTCACAGGTCCGTATACAGAAGATTTCGATTGCATTCTAAGGGGTCTTTGGTTACTACGCATCCCTAATAAATGAGTAACTATGACTTGAGAACTTTTATTAGTATCCCATGATCACATCGTGTCGCGCCCGTCAACTTGTGATCGCAGCGACGACGACGCCGCCGTGAATGGTTCGAGGTCGCGCCACTCGCCGCCGCCGCCGAGATGCAACTGCGCCGTCGCAAATTTGGCGTCTACGGAGGCGTTATCATTTTAATCACTATTGAAATGACTTTGATGTGCACATGTTGGCGACCTGCACGTGCTCAGGAAGAAATAACCAGTTTACGATTCGATTTGGTGAACGGGCCGCTCCAGATGGGCGCCGACACTCAGTTGTCTATAATTAGCCGCGACGGGCCGCGGGGGGCGGCGGGGGGCGCGGGTGCAGGAGCGCAGGGGATCGGTGCAACTAATTGCGTGTCCTCGCTTTCGGTCTATAAATAGTGCCCCTAGATGCAGCGCGCGTACGGCGCACTAACATAGCATTTGAGTGTAAATACTGCCACTTGTTAACCCATATTTTACAAATAACTGTTGTTATTATTATGATTTACGAATCACACAACGTGTAATGGTCGACGGGGGCTCGGCCGAGGCCGGCTTCGCTGAAACGGGCGCGAGCACTGCGCTGCGCTGCAGCTTGTTGTTGACATTTTTGGCGGAACCGGAACCGCTCCTCGCCTTTTGGTGATGTAACAGAAATTCTTGTAAGTGAAAATAATTTGGATATTTTCACGACTTATTACTATGGCTATCGTAGCGTACCTACCTACATGCTAAGTTCTGATTAATAAATTTCCACCAGAGTGGCACGCACTATTAAAAGTGTGTCGCCGTCACTCGACGCCGAAAAATAGCAAACATTCCGCTCTGATTAAAAGCTGACGAGCGCCCCCCGCGCTCCCCGCGCCCCCCGCGCCGCGGGTGCCATCAATCACGGCGCGACGCGGCCGGTAGTTATTACCGGCGGGCGACGAAGGACGCCCCCCGCCCCCGAGGCCCCCCTCAGGACGACGAGCGTTGCCTGAAGAACCATCATCACAAAACGTTGAGGCGCCTGCAAAGCACAGCGACTCGGCGTCGTCCTCCAGCTTGCAGGCGAGCACTGCTTAGCGTACAAGCGAACGACGATGCCTCTTGCCTCGAGTAGCTCGTTAGAGAGTGTCTGGTAGATATGTTACTAGTGTCCAACATAAATTTACGAAATTGGCGAACTCAACTCGGAAAGAAGCAAACTAAAGTAACCCAATAGAGGCGAACTCTCGCCAGCTGTGTCCACCCTGCCTCGCTTGCAATGCAACCCACCTTCACCACGAGCGAATCACACAAGGAAAACAAAAGCATTATAGACTTAGGCTTTAGACATCAGTGTTACATACACACATTCATTCGTGGAATGAAAGCTAGATCTTGACGATGGATCATCGCACGCACCGCTGCGAACAAAAGACATCAACGCGCCTGCGCGCCGCGTCCTGCGCCCGCGCGCTCGGGGAAACTACATATTGATCAATCAAGTATCCAACTTGACTTTCATTCCTTATTGTTATCTTTACTAAAGCTCGAAGCACCGAACGGCTGGACGACACAACGGTGCATAGTTCAACATCTGTTTTATTGAGATGGAATGGAAGTTAATCCAAATTGAGAACTCATCCACAGTGTGGTTCGCCAGAAATGAACCTGCACTGTCTGATCTCATCCCGTGAAGCGAGCGAAGATATTAAGGACCACTGCCACTTAGTACCTTCGCGTTAGTAGCTCTTAGTAAGAAATAAACAACCTCATAGGCGAGTTGATAAATAGACCAGTTGATACATAGGCGAGGCGAGTTACTAATGCACCGATATGATACTAACTCAAATAAACCACGAAGCATGTTAAATTAATTAACAGCCAATTTACTTGCACTTATTGAGATATAAATATAAATAAATATATCGGAACAAATCACACGAATTGAGCTAGCCCTAAAGTAAGTTCGTAACTTGTGTTATGAGATACTAATACTAACATTATAAAGAGGAAAGATTTGATTGTTTGTTTGTTTGAATTGAATAAGCTCCGAAACTACTGGACCAATTTCTAAAATTCTTTCACCAGTAGAAAGCTACATTATCAGGGAGTGACATAGGTTATAGCTTTTCCTGAAATTCAATGTGGTTCCCACGGGAACGGGCCCGGAACTTCACGCGGACGAAGTCGCGGGCAAAAAGCTAGTATATGTATAAACATCCAAGACCCGAGGCCACTCAGAAAAAGTTAGTTTTTCTTCATGGCCCGACCGGGGATCGAACCCGGGACCTCCTGGGTGGCGGTCCGGCGTGGTAACCATTACGCCACGGAGGTCGTCAAAGTAATATTTAGAGGTCGACAAAAAAGATAGTTTATAATATTGTTTTATCTTTGCAATTGTGAAGGTGAATATTTGGGGTAGTGGTGGAGCACTCACAGCGAGAGCAGTTGCTGGTGCAGCGGCGGCAGGCGGCGCAGGCCCCTGCCGCGGCACTCGAGCCGCGCACCGGCGTCGAGGCAGGCGCAGGCGGCGGGCGGCGCGTCGGGGCAGCCCGCCGCCGCCAGCGCCGCCGCCCCCCACAGCAGCGCCAGCGCCAGCGCCATCGCCGCGCCTCACCTAGTCCGCATGGCACACACGCAAACAGAACACAACATCAACCACCGCACGACACTGACTCGACTCGGCCACTGGTCACTGGCACGTTGGTCACGTGCGGTGCGCCTAACTAATCTAAACTTCGTATCTCAGTTGAAACTGGCGCGCAGTCGTATTAGTTCGCGTGCCGGCTACCGGGGACGTGTGCGGCGCGCGTGCTCCCTGTGCGGCGGCGCGGCGCGGACTGCCGGCTGGCGTCGGTCGCGCCGCGGGCCCCGCTCCGCGCCGCCGCCGAGTCTGTCGCGACTCGACAACAAGCGCCAACTGCGAACTTTGCGCGCTCTCTGCTTCCAATAAAACCTCAACTCGGCGACTGCATGAACAACTGGAACTGTGAAAGTTCATGTTTTTTATATTCATACGCAGTGTTATACAGGAGTTTCTGACAGAAAGTGGCTGTGTAGGTACTTATTTAGATTTTTCAAAAAAGCTTCTGAAATGCTCATTAGTTTTTAAAAC
The DNA here is from genome assembly GCA_905163395.2 of Endotricha flammealis. Taxonomy (NCBI): domain Eukaryota; kingdom Metazoa; phylum Arthropoda; class Insecta; order Lepidoptera; family Pyralidae; genus Endotricha; species Endotricha flammealis. The sequence goes on from LR990871.1 coordinate 14,362,520, forward strand.
GTCACGAAAACCTAATCTATAAGTAATTAAACTGTTGCAAAAATAATAAATAAATAAAATAATAAATTAAACCACTTATGTCAAAACTTAAAGGTAATATTAAAAATCAAAGAGGCATGGTTAACGAAGTGACTATTAAGTAACCTGTGGCATGGTCCCTGTGGCAGGGTGCCCAAAATGCTCGCAGAAGCCCTACCTCGCTGAATGGTGCATGAGAGAGATCCGTTATCCGTTGAGCGAAGCAACTGCCAGCCTTTGGGCTGTGCTTTGGGTCCGCAGTGGTTTGTCGGAATCTTAATTTTTAAAGTTAGTATAGTTTTTAGTTCTATTAATGTTAATGTATGGTAGTTAATTAATACAAAAAATAATAGTGTGAAATAATAAATAAAATCTTTATTAAGTCGCTTAACTTTAATTTAGGTTTTAGGCAGTAAATAGCCAATAAAATCGCCTCAAACGAACTAAAAAAAAGAAACATACAAGTAAGATGAGAAACCGCAGAGTGTCATAAATACCAGTGTCGAGTTAAACTTAAAATAACAATGATGTAAAAGAAATAAAACTAAGAATCAGTACCGATGAAAATGAGTCCCCCAGGCGAGGCGCACCCGTTCACGAGTTGACGCGAGAGCCAGCCATCGCTGTGCTCAACCATATTAAAGGGAACTCAGCGACCCGACTCCTTCTATTCTCCTCCTATTTGGCTATGATCTTCTGCAGACGGGCTGCTCCGATTTGAGCGGATCATCCGCTGTGCCCTACCTCTCTTACATGTATAAGTAAAAGTTATATATATTTTTTAAATATTTTTATTACATATTATGATATGTAACCAAAAATGTATGCTTTTCGCAATTTTTCCAAGGTGAATGTTACATTACAGAAAAATTACGAGAACATTTTAGCGAGCATTCTATCGAGCGTTCTGGCGAGCATTCTAGATTCAGATTAGTTTGCAACCATCTTCTGTTTGCTAGAATGCTCATGATGTTCGTAGCAATATTTGGCTCTATGCTCGGCTCGGCTCATGGCTCGACTCATAGTTCAGTTCGACAAATATAAAAACGGTGAATGCTCGATGTTCTGTTACAAGTGAATGCTCAAGTCTATCAGCACCTTAGCACGTTGTTTTCTACCAAATTTCAAGATTCTCAGTTTACGAGAAGTACCCTGTAGGTTTTGATTCCCTTGCGAGTGTCGAAAATGCGGCAGATTTTAGCTTTTCTTCCTCGTGGTCCAACTGATTTGACCACCAGGAATTTTAACACTCTTCGTGGACAAACTATTCTAAACGATCACTATCTCTTTCGGGTGGCTAACACTTTTTTTTGCTCATAAAGTTTTGTTGTAGGCGTTCGTATTAAAATCTTTTATATCGACTAAAATACTTATTATTCTTTGTGATTATTGACAAATCGCAATCACATTAAAGATTATCACAAAACCATAGGGGTAGAGACATGCAAATAAGCACAAACATAGTAATATAAGTAAATATTTGTTTAAAATACATCTGCAAAAGAATCAAATATAGGCTACGGTGACCGCTTACCATCAGGCGGGCTGTAAACATTTGGAGACTAGGGCTCACGGTCACGCAGCGAGCTATTGAGAGAACTATGCTCGGAGTTTCTCTACGAGATCGAATCAGGAATGAGGAGGTGCATAAAATAATAGGAATGTATGCCATAAAAGAGTATTATTGTACTTGCACACACGCCCAGCGGACTTAAGGAAGATGCGCACATGTAATGAGCGTCATTTTTTTTTTTTTTGGACACATCACACAGATTGAGCTAGCCCCAAAGTAAGTCCGAAACTTGTGTTATGGGATACTAACTCAACTTCAACGATACTATATTTTATAACAAATACATGTATAGATAAACATCCAAGACCCGAGGCCAATCAGAAAAAGTTCGTTTTTCATCATGACCCGACCGGGGATCGAACCCGGGACCTCCTGGGTGACGGTCTGGCATGGCAACCATTACGCCACGGAGGTCGTCAAACGCCACGGAGGTTTTTAGGTTGGGCCAGAATATAACGAAGTATTTGTTCATCCGGCTGAAAGGTTACATTATGTTTTAATAGACTTTGAAAATAATGTATTTTTTTTGTTTTTTTAAACTAAATATATTACGTTGATTTGTACCAATTATTCTTGTCAATGTCTTCAGATAAAGGGAGTGTGGAGATTCTACTAAGAATTTAATAGAACTCACATGTGCGTTGACGGCACTGGAGTATATCTCATTAGTAATATAACGTCACATTCCGTGGAGACCTAGTAGGTCTAATACCGGGATTTGGCTGACAGACATGCTATTGCTCATTGGTAACTGCACTTGTCTTACAGGCAATCGCACGAAAGATTTGATTGTTTGTTTGTTTGCATTGAATAGGCTCCGAAACTACTGGACCGATTTCAAAAATTGCATTATCAGGGAGTGACATAGGCTATAGCTTTTCCCGAAATTCAATGTGGTTCCTACGGGAACGGGTCCGGAACTTCACGCGGACGAAGTTGCGGGCACAAAAAGCTAGTATTAATTAACTTAAACACTGTTATTATTACTGAATGATTTTCAGTTTGAGAACCAAGTATTGTTTTATATACAATCCGTGAAATATGTTTTTGTTTGTGGAAAAAATGAGTTTTATTGAAAACAAGTACATTTATGCCGAAAAGTTTAAAAAAAATTATAAATAAACCCAATTGTTTTTGCAAGTAAATAATGTACTTTAGACTTTTTTGGGCTCCAATTAACAAATTGACACGTATCCCATTAATGTTGTAGGGTGGGGGACGGGGTTCACCACAATACCCCATACCCCTTTAAAAAAAAATTGAGAAAGGAGGCGATACAGTTCCCATATAAAAATAACCATGCCCCAGCGCCAAAAAATTATATCCTAGATTTTAGAGGATATTTATAAATACTATTCTAAACTATCACTATCTCTCTTTCGGGTGGCTGACACTTTTTTTTGCTCATAGTTTTGTCGCCGTTCGTATTTCCAAAAAAAACGACTAAATTACTTATTATTCTTTGTGATTATTGAGAAATCGCAATCACATTCAAGATTATCACAAAACCATAGGGGTAGAGATATATGTATAAATAAACACAAACATGGTAATAAAAGTATTATACAGTGTGTAAAAAAAGACCGAAATAAAGTTTAAAGGAGCTATAGAGTACCTTATGTACTGTGACTTTGTAGAGATAAAAGCTTGATGAAGCCAACAGTTTATACAGGGTGACTGGTTAAACATCGTACGCATTTTAATAGATAAAAAAGTAATTAATTTATATCCCTTCTGCATAAAAAAAAACAAAAAAAAAATTTAAATAGGCGAGATATGCGTATTTTAAAAAAATATTAAAATCGGCCAATTTACGTATACTGTGGTGTCACGTGGTGTCGAATGTCGAAGTCGCGCGAGCGCCGCCGCCCGCCCCTGCCCTCGCCGCGCCGCGGCCTGCGCGGAGTGCGCGGGCGGGGGCCATTCATTCATTTACTACTTAGTCTAGGTATGCTACGTTGCCGTTGCTACGAATGACAAAAAATAAATTTGCGCGAAGAATGAATCGAATGAGGTAGGTAAGTAGGTGGCTAGTTATTAGTTATTTTTAATCACATTACATTTAATAATTTTACTTACCTACTACTTGACGTTCTTGCAATTGTTCAAATCATATGAAAATCAAGAAAATCACAATAATTGTTCTACTACACAACACATCACTACACTCGTAATCGTTCACACCAAGTTCTTGGACGGGTCGATAATGAAACGGATGTCGTCTGTCTGTATGTAGCAGATTCCACACCGTATACTGTGACACATTAAAACGTCTTGCGGCATTCCGCGTACTCTCGCGTGGGTTGTGGTCAAAGTATTCTAAAATGGCTTCATGCAAGTCTACCGGATAAGGTTCTGCTCCTCGTGCTTGGGCATGAGTGGGCACGGTAAACTGGCCGAACGCTCTTAATCTAAAATTGAGTCCTAACATCAAATCATAATATGATGGTACTCGCCGGTTTGGGAACGTCTCGCGATACAACGTAATTGCGTGTCTAACAACGTTATTTGCCCTCGCGTAACATTGCACCATGTCCCAATACTCCTCATTGGTGTATTGATAAGCCATTATCACTACTCACTAGTTCACTCACACACAAGTTCACAACACAAGCGCGGCACACGCGATTCCAATTAAGTTCGCCTCAAGTTTGCCGGTGTCGACCGTTATGACGTCACATTAACGAGTAGAAATAAAAAAAAATACAGTGTTGGGGCAACTGCCAAATGTAGGATTTTCAGCAATTGCCTGTTTGTTGAATGTTAAGAAAAGAAGGTGTTGACCGAGTAAATATGTTTATTATACTAAACTTAATTGATCGATTTGCAGTAGTTTTAAGTGTCGCGCGCAGGCGACTCAGCACTAAATGTAGGTACATATTTTATATTATTATGTCTAAGGAATTACAAAATTAAAATGTACGTGCTCGTACATGCTGCCGAATAAACAAAGAACAATTAACATTGATATGTGGGACGAGCCGGTGCCGCTGGTGAAGTCCCTTTATTGATGAATGTTGCTCTGTTTTCCTCGCCAACCGTTAGTGTGCACGATGTAGAAGTTGAAGATTGATGTCCACAGTTGCCGGTCTCCGATCGTGTTGGTTGTTCATCGGGGTTCACTGTCATAATTCCGCGCAGTGATCGCCTTTTGATTATCACTCCACATACGCCAAGTATCACAGCACTTAGTGCCAAGGCCCCATAGATGACATAATGATGAGTCTCATGTACCTCGGCCACCACGTTCAATGCGTCTTGTTGTTCCTTGACAGCGTCTAAATGTTCCCGCAGAAGTCGGAACTGTTTTGTATGGTGTTCTTCTTGGTATGTGAAGTTCGTATGATTTATCATGGGGTTTACGCTGGATTCTGGTACATAAATTTCATTTCCACTAATGTTTAATGTGCTCCGGAATTGATACTGGGAATGGATGACGACCGTGTCTCCTTTGAGTGTGCATCCATTTGCTAAAGTGATGACTCCAGTTGTTTTCAATGTCTGTGACGCAATTCCAGCTGGGCAAAATATGCGAGTCTTGCATTCCCCACAACAAGCGAACAGCCAGGCGCCTCGACTGTGTAACATGATCCACTCCTCGTTACACTCCGTTGTTATTGTTCGGCAAGCTGATAAGACTTTATTGTTTATAATTTGCGCCTCACATAATGAAGCCGCCGATCCTTTTATGTCGTAAATAGCCATGTTAAGTGCGCAAAGTAATTTATGCGTACTTAATTGGATGCAAGTCGAGATGTCCTCTGATGTTAATGAAATTAACAAGTCTTTCTTCAGATTCACTGCCATATATTGAGATGTTGGAATAATTTTAGTTTGCTGATTGGTGTCAATTCTTGGAATTGGTATGACACGATTTAGTTCATATTGTTCATTACTAATTAGTGGAATCTTTACTTCAAATATCAAGTAGTCCTTCATCAATCTCACATGTACTCGTGATAGAGTATACATTTGTTGAATGCAATTTTGATGATTGATGCATGGTAAGGACAGTTCATTGGGTATTTGTCTGGAGATTATGTTCAATTGTTGTTGAAACTCTTCTGGTTTTAATAAATGAGAGTCCATGCGTCCATTGCGTACATCTGTAACAAGATCTAGTAATATTTGTTGTACTCGGTGTAAGTTGGAAATTAGTACATTTGCAACTAGCGCGGAGGCTGTGATATACATAGTCCTTTCATTTGTTGTTTTCACTAGACTTTCTGTTTGTTGTATATGATGGCTAATGATTTTAAATTGCTTATTCATCACTTCTTCATTTCTCTTTAATATATTATATTCGCCTTCTATGAGGGATGTATGTTGTTTGTACAGGTTTAGCAAGTGTTTCTCGTTTGTTTGAAGAAGATTGATATCCGTATGGTATTTGTCCGCGAACCGCTCATCAAGGACTCCAAACAAGTAATTAGCGGCATATCCAATACCATTTAATAGGCCTCGTTTAGATCGTTTTCCGTGTTCCAATTGTAGTATATTGTCGTAATGTTTAAGCTCCTTCACCTCATGTTCATATTGATATAAAATCATAAGAAAGCCGTTATCTTCTTTACAGAATTGTGTCAGATGGTCTACATAATTTTCCACCATAGATAACCCTTGTCGATATGTTGATAGATTGTAGTAGACCACCATGTTCCACTCATCTTGTGCGACTAGTATGTCCGAAATCTTGTCGAAGTAGACAAGTTTCGCAGGATCTAGACTTGTAACATTAAATAATTGTTGAATCGATGGTGTGACGCACATTGTAATCAGCATAAACAATGTGCATAAATAATTGTTAAAGGGTTTTCTCCCAGAACCCCTTGTATGGTTTGCGTTAGGTTTGTCTGCGGAGGTATCTTGAGGAGTGGCAGAGAGCTCTGTGTTGGGAGCCATGTTATCAACCGGTAACCTTGATAGTTTGATAATAGGGCGTTTTAAGCTGCCGGACTTCGTTTTTAAGGTAACCACTCGAACAAGGCCATCCAATCCAGGATGCGTCTCCGTAATTTTTCCCATCAGCCAACGTGCTGGCGGTATGTTGTCTTCCTTGAGAAGGACGATATCACCCACTTCAAGATTTTTCGTAGTGTGATTCCATTTCCCACGTGTTTGTAAAGTTTGTAGGTAATCCACTGACCACTTCTTCCAAAAATCACGATGCATCTTTTCAGTTAATTGCCATCTGTTGGTTAGGCTCGAACTATCGCAATCTGGTGTTAAAGGAGGTGCTAAAACTGGCCCCCCAACCAAGAAGTGACCTGGTGTTAAATAGTCGAGATCTTCAACGTCTTCAGTTAACGCCACCAGAGGTCTGGAGTTGAGGCACGCTTCGATTTGTGCCAGCAGTGTAGCGAACTCCTCATAAGTTAACTTTTGTTCCCCCAGGACCCTTTTGAGGTGATGTTTCATGCTTTTCACCGCTGATTCCCATATTCCGCCAGCGGACGCATGTGTAGGGGCATTGAAGTTCCAAGTAATTCCAATTGTTGTTATGCTGTCCATAAATTCACTGTTTATGTAGTGTTGTATGGCGTCTCGATGTTCCTTGCATAATGATTTGGCAGCTCCAACGAAATTTGTTCCGTTGTCGCTGTACATGTGACTAGGCGTGCCCCTCCGGGCACAGAACCGTTTTAAGGCTGCAAGGAAAGTGGCCGTGCTCAAATCGGACACCAACTCCAAATGTACAGCCTTAGTGCTTAGGCAGACGAAAATAGCAATGTAGCCGGAGGTGGTTTTAATGCCTCTCCCCTTGTTCGCCTTGACCACCACTTGTCCTGTAAAGTCCACGCCTGTATGTGTAAACGGCCGTGAAGGAGTTACTCGTGGCTTTGGTAAGTCTGCCATCAGCTGACTGCTTCTAGTCACCTTAAACCGTTGACATCTAACGCACTGTGTTAGTTGGTTTTTCACGGTTTTCATTCCTCCAATTATCCAATATCTATGACGTAGTTTAGATAATGTTAATTTTGCCCCGGCGTGCAGGGTTTGTTGATGTGCTTGAGAAATTAAGAGTTCGGTCAAGCGATGATGTTTCGGCAAAATTATCGGATGTTTTTGCGAGTCATTTAGATGAGAGTGCTCTAATCGCCCACCGACCCGTATTATACCCTCCGCATCCAATACAGGATTCAATTTTAAAATGGTGCTTGTGGTGTTTAATTTATCCTTATTTTTTAATCGTTTATTCTCTTCACTGAATTCGTTTTCTTGTATGGATTTTATAATAACATAATGTGCAGTCGTTATTTCTTTAGTCAATAAGTACGATGTTCGTGTGGCACTCTGTTTGTTGCGAATATTGTTTATAAATCTCAGTGTCCAACTCAATACTCGAATTACATGTGTCATAGAGCTGAATTTGTGTAGAAGTTCCTCTATAAATGTATGTGGTGGTTGTCGTTGAGAAACGCCGACCTGCTTTTGTTTTCTTTCTTCTTCATGAGTACTGTATTGATCTGGCTGGTTTGATATATTGTTTTCCTTCAGCCATCCCGGACCCTCCCACCATATTGAGTGAGAGAGAAGTTGCGATGGAGATAATCCTCGGCTCGCGCAATCCGCGGGATTAACTTCTGATTTGACATGTTTCCAGATCGCTGAGGGCATATTTTCATGTATCATCCTTACTCTGTTAGCCACGAATGGTTTCCACCTTGTAACGTCACCTTGAAGCCAACCCAGTACTACCATAGAATCTGTCCATCCATGTATTGTAGCATTCTGTACGTGTATTGACTCTATTACCTTTTTCATAAGTCTTGATAGTAATAAAGCCGCGCTAAGTTCTAGCCTGGGTAGCGAAATAGGTGTTTTCAATGGAGCAAGTTTTGTTTTCGCTGCTAATAGCTTGACAATTTTTTTATTGTTTTCCCCCATTGATTTACAATATATGATACATCCGTATGCTTTTTCGGACGCGTCGCTGAAGCCGTGGAGCTCTATGTGTTGTTGAGTATTCCCCATCCATCTCGGTATTGTAATACTATTTAAGCATTGTATCTCATTACAATATTGTTCCCATTCGTTTTGTAGATTTTCCGGCAGGGCATCATCCCAGCCAACGTTGAGCGGCCATACTTGTTGAAAGATGATCTTGGCTTTAATCGTAGCTGGTGATAGCCATCCCAACGGGTCGTATAGAGTTGATAACTGAGATAATAGTGCCCGTTTTGTAAGAACGCCGTGTGAACTGTTGACGGGTATGTTTTGTTGAAATGTAAATTGATCTGTGCACGGGTTCCACCTAATGCCGAGTGTTTTGTTTGTTTCTGCCTGTTTGAAGTCAAGCATATTTTGGCTTATTAGGTCTTGTGGTAATTTCTCCAATATACGATTATCGTTACTGGCCCACTTGCGGAGTTTGAAGCCGCCGCCGTGGAGCATATTGATAAGCTGGTGTTGTGCCGCTCGCGCTTCTAGAAGAGTATGACTTCCGCCCAAGAGATCGTCTACGTATAATTGATGTTCCAAAATATCGGCAGCGAGTGGATAGTGTTCACCATCATCCTTTATTAATTGTTTGATGGTACGCATGGCCAAATATGGGGCGGCTTTGGTTCCATAAGTAATAGTACACAATTGGTATTCTTGTATTGGTTCATTTGGGCAATCCCGCCATACAATCTTTTGTAAATGTTGATCGTCTTCGTGAACCATTATTTGTCTATAAAACTTCTCGATGTCAGCTGTATAGACATACTGAAAGGATCTCCAACGTAAAATCATAGTCAATAGGTCCTGTTGTAAGCTTGGACCACATTCCATTAGTTGGTTGAGACTGTGGCCAGACCGTGTTTTTGACGATGCATTAAACACTACACGTAGTTGCGTAGTGGTGGAATCCAATTTTACGACCCCGTGATGAGGCAGAAAACAACTGGGTTCCCTTTGTTTTTTACACGGTTTCATGTGACCGAGTAGTAAATATTCATTAATAAATTTCTTATAATTGTAGGCTAATGTTTCGTTCTCCGCTAGTCGTTTTTCTAATTGTCGGAACTGTGCGACTGCCTGTGGCTTCGACACGCCTAAACTTTGTTCAAAGTTTTCTTTCATGGGGATGCGTACTTCATATCTCCCGTCCGGGTATCGCTTGGTTGTTGTCTGAAACAAGGTTTCGCAATACTCGTCTTCCTTGCTCAAACTATTATTGTTTTCAGCGATCTCCTCCATTTCCCAGAATCGAGATATATCTTCTATGTTGTTCAATACTGCGTGGCAGTTGTTGCTAAAAGAAGCTAGTTGCATGTTGCCGAGCAGTATCCATCCCATAGTGGTTTGTTGCGCAATGGGAGCGTTGCTGGGACCTCTTCTTAGTCCGTCCATGACAATATTTGCGTATACCCCTGCATCGAGAAGAACGTCAACAGGGCGAGAGAAATTGTAGTCTGGATCAGCGAGGTTAATGTTTTGGAGATGCGGATATTCTGCAGCTCCATATTGTTCAAATGTGTAGTTGGGTAAATTATTCACCATTTTTTGCATAACTAATGCTTCTGTTGTAAAGAAGTAATCTTCATACAGTGATTGACACACAATCTGTACTGTGCTGTTGCTCTCGTTAGAGGATATTCCAATGCCGGAGACTGTGTAATTCTTCTTGTTTCTCTGTAGTCCCAAGCGTTGTGCCGCATTCTCTGTTATGAGATTTATCTGCGACCCTTGGTCCAAAAGACATCTCATTGGAATAAATGTCCCATCCGCTGCCTTCATGTTTATAATTAGCGTTGCTAATAAAATTTCATTCCTTATTCCTGACACATGATTTGTATTATGTTGGAAAGTTGTTAATTGCGATGTTTCCGGTAGCGGCTTGTTTGGTTTCGGATTGCAATTTGATGATTGCGACAATTGTTCATTTGTCGGCGCGTGCCCGGTGTCAAATATGTTGTGAAGCGTGGTGTGGTGTGCCTTTCCGCATAATTTGCAAGTTTTATTGGACTTGCATGTATTTCCATTATGTGAATACATGCAGTTTTTACAAATGTCTAATTGTTTTAATGTGTCAATTTTGCTTTCCGGTGCCATGTTACAGAACTCCTTGCAATACACGAGTAAATGATGTGTTTTGCATACGGGGCAATTTCTGTTTGTTTGCGCAATAAATGTTTTCCGCACGCTTTTAAATTTTTGGCTGTTATTGTTGAAATTTTTGGATGCAAACTCCTTCGGTGGCGTGACGAATGGCTTAGGCAATGTGTTGGGTTTGTTTTTCCTGTTAACTGGTTCCAGGGCTGTAAATTTACCCTCCAGAAAGCATATAAGTTCATCTAGGGAAGGCAACTCCCGTGGAGCCTTTCTCATCTCCCTGTAATCTGTATAGGTGTCGGCATCCAGTTTCTCCGTAAGGATATGTACCAAGATAGGATCCCAAGTTGTTGTATCGATGCCTAAATTGTGGATGGCATGTATAGTCTCCACGCTGATGTCATGCAAACGCTTAATTTCATAAGCCGTTTGATGTTGAATCGTAGGTTGATTCATCAATGTTCGTATCAGGTTTGTGAATAGTGCCTGCCGGTTGTTGTACCGGTGGGTAAGTATGTCCCAGCACGAATCATAGTTATCTGCGGATACAGATAAATGTTGGATGAGTCTCTCAGCTTCACCTCTAAGCTTGCTCTTAAGATGTTGCATCTTTTGTACCTTTGATATCATGGTGTTTTTGTGTATGGTTTCAACATATAAATCCATGAATGACGGCCACTGTGCGTAACTCCCTGAAAATACGGGAATTTCAAATTTTGGCAAGGACTGGACGTGATGCGTTGTATTGTTTAGGCTTCTGTTTAGGTCTCGTTTTGTTTTCTCGAAAATAGCCTCTTGCTTACTGTACTCTTTTTCGTATTCGACATCCGATCCATTAAGATGGTTGTCGATTTTCCAGTGCAAGTCGTCAATCAGTTTCCAACGAGCCTGTAACATCTGAAGTTTGTCTTCTATTTCCCACTTCTCGACAATTTCCTCGGTGTTGATGTTGTTGATCATCCGAGAAAATGCTCGGAAATTGGTGTTTTGCTGACTGATGAGTTCGTCAGTTTTTGAAAACCCACCCTTGTCATCCGTGGTTATTGGTTGCCAATCACGTAACACTTGACGCGTTGACTCGTATTCTCGTTGGACTGTGACGTACATGTTGCTAGTGAAGTACTCGTCTGTTTTGTCTTCCATCCTGTAGAGCTCCTTGTCGTTTTCATGGAACTCCCGCCACAATTCCTCCAAGGACTCCAACCTTTTCCGGATATATTCGTCAGTTTTCCGGGCCGACGAATCCTTTTTAAAGTTTGTAAGGACCTTTCTGATGACGTCCGCAATTGTCTTCTGTCTGTCTAATATTCCTGTAACTTCCATGTTGGTAATGTTGTAATTTGTAATAAGTTGTTTGATCAAGGTTTGTGTAACCGCAGCTTCACTACGGTATGTGCGCCTTCTCAATCAACGACTGGTGAGACCCGCTTGTGGGAGGCCAGGTGACCGATTCGCTACCGTAGTTACACACCACACGTTACTGTTCAGCTTGATCCTTAGTGACAACTTGATGTTTGTTGCTAGTTCACTGTTATGCTCGAAGGACCAAAATGTTGGGGCAACTGCCAAATGTAGGATTTTCAGCAATTGCCTGTTTGTTGAATGTTAAGAAAAGAAGGTGTTGACCGAGTAAATATGTTTATTATACTAAACTTAATTGATCGATTTGCAGTAGTTTTAAGTGTCGCGCGCAGGCGACTCAGCACTAAATGTAGGTACATATTTTATATTATTATGTCTAAGGAATTACAAAATTAAAATGTACGTGCTCGTACATACAGAATAATCGAGTAATAGCGAAAATAATATCTTTCGCTATTACTCGATTCAGTGTCGCTCTCGCCGATTGATAATCAATTGTCTTTCGTTGTTTTGCGATAAGCTAACAGTCCGAGCAACTGCGGAAGCGGCAAACTTGAAACGGACAGGTAGTACCTACGTACGCGACGTGCGATCGATGCCAAAACAAGTTTGCGACTGGGGGGTGGGAGCGAGCGACGAGCGAGGTCCGCGATCGGGTTGCGTTTGCGCTGGGGTGCGGCGGGTCGCCGGGCGGGGCGCGGGGGGATTGCCGGGTCATGAGAGTTTATGCATAGTATAATGTAAAAAACGTAGAATGAACATTAAAAAAAATAAAAATTAAAAAAAATAAGGTGGTGGTTTTTAACACTTAATGGAATAGGCATCAGCTTCTTATTCACCTCCTTTAATGGGTCCGTTGTTCAATCAGTCACCCTGTATAATACAGCCAATATATTTTTTTCTTACTTTTAATTTATTTTTTAATTTTTAGTCATCACTGGACAGGTTTCGCAGTGCTATCTATTGTCGAGAGGCGGTACTAGTCTAATGAATTTATTTGTTATAACTAGCACCAGCAATTTGAATACCTATCTAATTTCCTGATTTTACTACAGTCACCCTGCGACAAACTAAACGGGTTTATGTACCCATCAAAAATAAAATACCGACCAAGGGCAAGTAGAACTCGCGCATGAGGGTTCCTTCCCATAATCATACTAGTCATACTATCATACTAATATTATAAATGAGAAAGTGAGTTTGTTTGTTTGTTATTCCTTCACGGCTTGACTAATCAGTTGATCATTATGAAAATTTGTATATACCGGATGACATTAAACTCCGTCGCACGAAAAATTGAGCGTAATAGGTTATCGAAGATATATCGATTACAATTAAAATTTCAACTTTTTTTTGGTCAACTCAACTAGTAGTCGATACCTTAACTGAACATTGGGACAGTACTTATTGTTGGAATATAGGACGCAAAGCGCAGGTATTCGCAGCCGTTCAAGCAGCCGCCGTTGTGTTGGCAATAATGTCCGCCGACGCTCTCTCTGCCGCCAACACGCCTCATGGCTAGCCGTTTTTTCTATATTCACTATATTGTAAACTAATAAGTAATATTAAACCTCTCAACTCAAATAGCGTTTAATTTCAACAGGTTATGGGCCCAGTGACCCGTTAACAATAATAGTAATTGGAAAAAGTTAGTTCCGCGAGTGATTTCTCGATTTTTAGGTGATCCGGTACACTGCAAATTTTTTCAGTTTGCACCGAAGTAAAATGGCTTTGTCTAACGTACATATAGACAAATTGTTGGGACGAGAGAATTATAGCACGTGGAAGTTTGCAGTCCAGACGTATTTACAACACGAAGACCTGTGGGATTGCGTTAACCCAGTCGATGATGTTCCTGTAAATCCGAAGACCAATCTCAAAGCGAAGTCAAAAATAATCTTGCTGGTGGATCCTATAAACTATATTCACATTCAAGAGGCGACGACGGCTCAGGAGGTATGGCAAAATTTGCAAAATGCGTTTGAGGACTCTGGTCTTACAAGAAAAGTAGGGTTACTCCGAGACTTAGTGAATACTACTCTTGAAGGCTGTATCAGCATTGAAGAGTATGTAAACAAATTAGTAACCACCGCCCACAAGCTACGGAATATAGGATTTAATGTTGACGATGAATGGTTAGGTACTCTGATGTTGGCAGGTCTACCTGAAAAGTACAAACCAATGATTATGGGGCTCGAGAGCTCGGGTGTAAAGATAAGTACAGATTCCATTAAAACTAAATTACTACAGGAAGTTAGAGACACCAATGTATCCGTCCTTTACACAAAGCACTATAAAAACAATTATAAAAATAAAATAGAGCCAAAGAATAACAAAAGTTCCAAGTCACTAGGACCCCGTTGTTATAATTGTAACCAATATGGTCATATAAGTAAATCCTGTAATTTTAAGAAGAAAACCGATGATAATGCGAAGGGTTTTGCAGCTGTATTTTCTGCAACTGAAACACATATAGATAGATTATCATGGATCGTTGACTCTGGGGCATCTTTACATATGACTAACGTATCCGATGGAATGTATGACATCCGGGCGCCTGCGATACAACATATAAAGGTTGCCAATAATGAATCAGTCACTGTACAGCACATGGGGAATGTTGACCTGGATCTCTTGGGTGAAGACGGTAACATAAACCATATACAGGTGAAAGATATTTTATATGTTCCACAGTTAAGTACTAATTTATTGTCAGTTAGCCAGCTGGTAAAGAATGGTTGTCAAGTCATATTTAAGGAAAATTGTTGTGAGATATTTAATAAACAGAAGAAATTAGTTGCTGTAGCTAATCTTATCAACAACATGTATAAATTGAAAACTTATGGAAATGCATTTGTTGCATCCACTGAAAAGAACAATTTAAATATTTGGCATAGAAGAATGGGACATTTAATTTATAATGATGTTAAGAAGTTACCATTATGCACTGAAGGAGTAAATTTATCTGATAATGAAGATTTTAATAATAATTGCATTCCATGTTTAAAAGGTAAACAAACCAGATTTCCATTCCTCACTGTTGGTTCAAGGGGAACACAGGCATTGCAGATTGTGCATTCCGATTTGTGTGGACCGATGGAAGTCCCCTCTATGAGTGGAGCAAGGTATTTCATTACATTCATTGATGATTTCTCCAGAAAGGTAAATGTATATTTTCTGAAAAATAAAACAAATGTTAAAGAGGTGTTTAAAATATACAAAAACGAAATGGAAAATCAGTTGGATTGTAGGATAAAAATCCTTAGAACAGATAATGGTTTGGAGTACATAAATAATGAAATGTTTAAATTCTTATCAGGCTTTGGAATCAAACATCAGACAACAGCACCATATACACCGGAGCAGAACGGATTGGCAGAACGCATGAACCGGACCCTTGTCGAGCGTGCCAAATGTATGCTGGAGGATGCTGGATTACCAAAGAAGTATTGGGCAGAGGCAGTGGAGACTGCTGCTCACGTAGTTAACCGTTCACCTACCCGTGTCCTTAACAACATGACACCACTAGAGAAGCTTACAGGTATAAAACCAAATATTTCTCACTTAAGAATCTTTGGATGTAAAGCCATGGTGCATGTGCCGAAGGAGAAGAGGCTGAAGTGGGATTCGAAATCCACAGAAATGATATTTCTTGGTTATTGCGAAAATACCAAAGGATACCGATTGTTGGATCCACACACTCAGAGAGTTACTAAGAGCAGGAATGTAGTATTTATAGAGAATGGACCGAAGGATAAAAATGTATTATTGCCACATGTAGACACTAATACTCTGTTACAGATACCTATGCCATTAGATGTGATTACTACTGAGACTGTTGATGTTCCAACTCCCAGCTCCAACCAATCTATTGAGGAAGAATCTGATACCACTTTATATGAGAATGCTTCAACACCCAGCTCCGCTCAATCTATTGAAGAAGGTAATTCTGATTCTCAATATGAACCTAGTACTGATTGCCCATTAGAGTCTCCCGAAAACTTCATAAACCTGAGACCCCGAACGAGGCGTAGACCAATATGTACTGTGTGGTTGCGATGATGAAGAACAACATGAAAACAGGTATGCACTTTTAGCTTTATATGAAGATCCGTTGACACCAGAAGAAGCCTTATCTAGTCCAGAATCTAGCCATTGGCAGAAAGCCATGGAAGAAGAATATAAATCATTACAGAAAAATAATACTTGGGTTTTATGTGATAAACCAACAGGGAAGAAAGTTATTTCAAGTAGACGCTACCGGTTCGTAAAATACCTATGAAGAGGTCTAGGAAAAACAATTTTTTTTAATAAAGATCTTCAAATTATCGAACCAAAAAAATAATAGGTATTCTTGAGTACCTTGTCTAGTTAAATCATATCTTCAATACACAATTAGAATTACTTCACTCGATAAAAAAAATTATTTAAAATTCCACTTTTTTAAGACAAATAACTTATTTTAAACTTACTTCTGACACGTTTTAAGATTTGAAACTTAATTAACCTTTTAGTTATTAATTGAACTAGTAAATTCATCAAAAATAACTTTAGAAAGATTACATGGCATTTTTATATCATATTTTATACACGAAAATACGGAGTCAAAGCGTGAGTTCGCGTCACTCAGTCCGGTCGCAGACCTTATCGACGTCGGACGTGTGTCAAATTTTCCGCCATCACCGCCGCGCTCGTAATACGATTACGTAGAATAATTGTTGGTGAAAATGGGTAACAAACGCAATAAAAAAAGGAAAAACAGTGTGGAACCATTTCTTGTTGGACCAACTATTATGCACAAAATAAGTATTCCTGTTGGCACAACTACTTTTTTTGCTGTTTCATAATGGTTTTCGGATGGTTTGATGGTTTTCGAATGGTTTTCAGATGGTTTTGGGATGGTTTTGTTATGGTTTTCAGATGATTTTTAGATGTTTTTGGATGGTTTTCGAATGATTTTTAGATGGTTTTTGCATGGTTTTGGGATGGTCTCCAGATGATTTTTGGATGGTTTTGGGATGGTTTTTGAATGGCTTTCAGATGGTTTTCCAATGGTTTTCGGGTGGTTTTTCAATGGTTTTGTTATGGTATCAAGATGTTTCTGGGATTGTTTCGGGATGGTTTATGGTATGAATTAGAAAATCTTTTAGGATTATTTTCGAATGTTTTAGGAATTCTTTTAACATTATTTTTTAATGTTTTTAGAATGAATTAGATATTCTTTTAGGATTATTTTCGAATGTTTTTGGTTTATAGGTTCGATTTATAGGTATAGCTTTACAATTGTTTTTGGATAGTATTCACAGTTTTGGGGTAGTTTTCTATTATCCGATGTTTTCTTTAAGGGTTTGAACTACATAATGTATATTTTAGGCGAAATAACATTTGTGGCGAATGAGACGATTTACTTTCTACAAAGACGACTTACGTTTGCAACGTTTTAAAAATAGTACATTTACTAAAATATTCTTTGATATCACTGTATACTTGTAATAAGAGATGAGTATAATGATGACTGCGGATATTGTGTATGTCAAACAGATTTATTATTTGACAGACAAGAAGTTGTTATTTTACTAAGCTCATCATGTCTTTCAAAATTATTTATAATAAAGGTGGAAAGATTGCACTATGTGACGACTATATCATAGCCATTTGGTGCGAGAGCATTCCTAACTCACCCCAAAACTATTCCAAACTCACCCCAAAAGCATTCCAAACTCACCCCAAAACTATTCCAAACTCACCCCAACACGCCTCATGGCTAGCCGTTTTTTCTATATTCACTATATTGTAAACTAATAAGTAATAAACCTCTCAACTCAAATAGCGTTTAATTTCAACACTTATGACGAGATTTGTATGAAAATAATAAATAAAAATAAAGTTAGCAAATAAACAAAAAAAAAGAATTTTTAAATAAATTTTAAAGCCATAGTCACCCTACACGCAAAAGTTCGCGGCGGCGACAAAAGGCGGCATCGCGGGAAACTTTAATAAGGCGGCGGCCCGGCCGGCGGCGGCACGCTCAAAGGCAAGCGCGTGCGGCGACTCGCTTTGTTCTTTCGGCGCGGCCGGCCGCATAGACGACAGTCACTTCCGCGACGCACGCGCGAACGCTAGTTACTATACTACGCTCTACGTTACGCATTGTTTACGTTCAGTGAAAGTGATAAGACATTATTAAAATAATGGAATATTCCAATGTGGAATTAGTGGCGATGGTTCGGTGTTACATACTGTCTAGTGATAACACGGCGGAAGCTAGGCGAATGTATGCTGATCCACAACACCTGGAGTCCTTCCGTGCGCACGGGATTCTCAATCCTCGGGTACCTTCGAGGGACTTTATCTTGCGGACGTACCAGAGATTACTCGACCATGGGCAGCTGCGATTGCCGACTCACGCTCGTGGTGGTGGTGGTGGCCCACGCCTACCGGTCCGATTGGAAGAGGACATATTAGAATATTTTGAACGTCACCCTCGACGAAGTACCAGGCAGGCGGCTAGGCGATTTGGAATAAGCCAATACGCGGTGTGGAAACTGTTGCATTATAATTTAATGCATCCTTTTCATTTCGGCAGAGTGCAAGCTCAGTACGGCGATGACGGTCGACATCGCGTAGAATTCTGCAATTGGCTGTTAGAACATCCAGCTGTACAAATTATGTGGAGTGACGAGTCGATGTTTACTCGCGTCGGAATTTATAACGTGCACAATGAGCATTGGTGGAGTTATCATAACCCACATAAGGTGAAGGAACATGCCCACCAGATTAGATTCAGTGTGAACGTTTGGGCGGCCATAATTAATGACCGCATAATAGGTCCGATCTGGATCACAGGGCGTTTGACCGGTGCTACTTACCTACAGATGATCCAACATGTAGTGTCGGAATTCACAGATGAAGTTCCATTGTCGTACTTGCGCGAATTTTATTTCCAGCACATGGATGCCCGGCCCACTTCGAACGTTCAGTTCGTCAATACTTAAATGACGAATTCGGTGAGCGCTGGATAGGCCGAGGTGGACCGGTGCCTTGGCCTCCCCGGTCACCCGACCTAACACCAATGGACTTTTATTTTTGGGCTGAAATAAAGAGGTTGGTCTACACGGAGGAAGCTAGCACCATTGATGAACTGAAACAGCGTATAGTAAACGCGTTCGATGTGGTGCGAAATGACACAGACACTCTGCGCAGATTAAGACGCCATATACTAAAAAGAGCAAGACTGTGTATTGAATTTAACGGTGGCCATTTCGAACACAGAGTGAAATCATAGTGATAGTGCAGTGGAGATCCCGTTTCCGCCTCAAAAAAGTCAAATCATCAAAAACATGTAAGTAGTTTATTATTACTAAAAAGTATTAATAAGTGTCCGATTTTATGTTTAAGTGGGTACCTACATCATTTATTTTTATGTGACAATAATCATGACATGAATGATTCCTAAAAATAACAAGATAATACCACTTCGTCTACCGTGCCATAGCGGCAGCGGCGGGCGGGCGGTACTACTCGCGCGCCGCCATGTTTGAGGTCAAGCGAGGTCAATGATAGTGCGCATTCAATTTCGAATTTGTAAGGGAAAGTCCATATCTTTTATTGATCATCCTAAATCAATTCCACCTACGTACTTAATGTTTATATATATTGACATAAATATCCTTAAATTCATGCGACGGCAAAAAATGTCATCCGGTATATTGTCAGGGGTACAGAGCCCAACATAGGCTACCTTTTTACCCGTGAAAGTATGTCAATCCAAAGGAAAAATGTTTTTTCTACTATAGAGGGCGCTGTATGGGCTGCTATCGACCAACAGATGGCGCCACAAGTTGCGCTATGGATTGTATTGTTGTCAAACGAGATCTATGTCATAAAATTAACGCGAGCGAAGCCGCGAGAAAAAGCTAAGTAATAGATAAAATACATTTTAATTCGAAACCGGTATAAAAAGAGCCATGTACCAATGTAAAATGTACCAAGGGTAGGGTCACATTATATTGGGTGTTTAAAGAAGAAGAAGTAACTACAAATTTACGATTTTCAGATTTATTCCTGTACTTGTTCTAAATGATCTTGCTTATTGCCAAATTTCATGATTCTAGGACACCCGGAAGTACCCTATAGGTATTTGTCGAAACGGTTTTGTACGAAAAATGTGTATCGTAATTTTGTTATCATAATATTGTATTGTAATCTGATCTACAGTTTTTAAGCAAAATTTCAGCTCAATCGGTCTTCGGGAAGTTGTTCAAATTTTCGTTCCAAGATTCCACCCTTACATACATACATACAGGTCAAGTTAAATAAAAGCTTTTAAAAATTGACTAACTCAGCCCTAGAATCTTATGGCAAGGTGAATGACATCCTTCTAATGTAATTAATTACAATACAGAACGGACATTGATTTTTATTTTTTACCCATCACTATGATAAATTAAATACATCGCTGCCTTATTTACATGATTTAAAATCAGGCAGCAAGGCTATTGACAGGAGAGTGGTCTTTTCTAAACCCATCCAAATACTAACTGGATGGGGTCATCATTGTTTAATCTGCGTGATCATTCAGTTTTAACTCGCGCAACAATAGACTTGAACTCTCGCCAGCGGCGAAAATCGAAAAGGAATGATTATGGGTGTTTCTTGAAAACCTGGATTTTCGTTGTCCGGAAGTAAAAAGTGTACGTATAATTGAAATAAGCGTATGAAGTATTTTTTTTATTAAAATTTAAACTGTAATCTAACTGAGTCACTACGATAATTAAGAAAAATATAAAACAAAGTGAGTAAAAAAAATATCTGAAGTGTTAAAAATTGATTCCACTGGCGTGTCCGTACTCCAAATTTGTACACAATATCATCCATATCATTTTTTCCATTCAGTTCATAAATATTTCAATATTTTATATTAGATCCCAAATTGATAAGAATTAATAAATAAAATAGATGAACCACGTATTTATAGTACATTTAATTATATGAATTTTTTAAATGTTGTCCGGGCCTTAGCAGTGATTCCACTGGTACATCACTAAAATGTACGTACGTCCTTAGTGACACAATTTGGAAGCAATGTGTACCCCCCGAGCGTTAACCGTCAGTCATGTTTTGAGTGTCGAGGGAAGAGATGCGCGGCTGCTTGCTGCATTCCAGAAATATAAAGGTAAGAATCTGATTCCACTGGGTTTGGTTTGGTACATCGTTGATTACTTTGACCTCAATTTTACCATCAATTAATTTTATTAGACGACTAAAAAAAATTATGCACTATCGCCACTATAATGACTACCTAGGGTGTAAAGGTCATTGTACTAGATACAGTCATTTAGCGACAATCGATAATTTTGCTACATTTTTTGATTCCCTGACATTGATTACTCTGTTTCTAAGGTCAGTGAAATCAAAATGTGATAAAGTTTTTGACTGAAAAATTATTTCATCATCATCATCTCAGCCACAAGAAGTCAACTAGGCCTCCCCAAACGTCTCCAGTGCGACCTGCTGGCAGCGGCCTGCATCCAGCGGCTTCCTGCGACTTTCCTTAGGTCGTCTGACCACCTTGTAGGCGGGTGTCCTACGCTGCGCTTGCCGGTACGTGGTCGCCATTCCAGAACCCTTTTGCCCCATCGGCCTTCGGTTCTGCGCGCTATGTGATCTACCCACTGTCACTTCAGTGTTTGGCTATGTCAGTTATTTTGGTTCTGCTACGGATCTCCTCATTTCTGATTCGATCTCCCCGAGCATAGCTCTTTCCATGGCTGGCTGAGTGACCCATAGCCTTCTTATGAGGCTCATAGTGAGCGACCACGTTTACGATCCATAGGTCATCACTGGCAACACACATTGCTCGAAGGTTCTTCGTTTCAAGCACTGAGGAATTTTGGACGAGAAGATATGCCGTAATTTCCCGAAAGCTGCCCAGCCAAGTCGGATTCGTCGATTGACCTCTTTCTCGAAGATGGACCTACCTAATTGGATGGTTTGTCCAAGGTATACGTACTCGTCAACAACTTCGAGGATCGAGCTCCCAACTGAGACCGGGGCGGGTGCGACATGGATATTCGACATGATTTTCGTCTTGACCATGATCATTTTTTGACCCACCTGTTGGGAAACTCAATTGAGGCCTTCGAGCATGGTGCTGAGGTCCTCCAGCGACCACGATGTCATCGGCAAATCGAAGGTGAGTGATATACTCGCCGTTAACGTTGATGCCGCATCCTTTCTCGTCCAAAAGTTGAAGGCATCTTCCAGAGCGGTCGTGAACAGTTTCAGAGATATGACATCTCCCTGTCTCACGCCTCTGTGTAATGAGATTGCTTTCGTGTTCTGTTCCTATACTTGGACTGACATGACTTGGCGTTTTTGTATAAGTACGTCAAAGGTTCGATATACCTGCAGTCTATGCGGCATCGCTGGAGAGACTGTAGCACGGCCCATGTCTCGATCGAATCGAAGGCTTTCTCATAGTCCACAAACGCTAAGCATAATATCAGATTGTACTCTTCGGTCTTCTGTACAATCTGCCGCAGCGTATGGATGTGGTATAATTCTTTAAGATGGTTTTATCGCCCTTTTTAAAGAACAGAACCAGCAAGCTTCTGTTCCACGCCTCAAGCGTTTTGCCCTCGACCAACACGGAATTAAAGAGCTTCTGCAGGACTTTAAGCACCGGTGTACCACCCGTTATCAGAAGCTCTGCTGTGATTCCGTCCTCGCCTGGCGCCTTGTTGTTTTTAAGCTGGATTAAGTAACATTTTTTAAACTTTATTTTTGTAAAACATTTCTAAAATTTCGCAATTTTCCTAATATTCCTTTTTTTATTGCAGGAATATGACAATAATGTTGTACAAATGGGGTGCTCTCAAGGAACACGAATGTGATTACGACACCAATAGATTATTAGATATTTATGTGATTGTTTACAAAAGTAGATAATAATATCTGAAAATTGAAGAATACATGTTCACATTTGTTAATTTTATTTAGATATGTATTAACTGAGAATTAATTTTGTAATTTTTGATATGTAAAAACTTACAATTTCTTTAAAAAAAGTACAGAGTTATTGATTTTTGATTCCCCTGTAACTATTAATTGATTCCCCTGGTCATGATTTTTTTAATGTCTAATATCTTGGAATTTATAGGTTCAAAATGAGTGCCTATTCGAAATTTATACTTCAGGTTTAGCCTATTTTTACGTGTAGTACCAGGTTTCATTATATTTTGAAAAAAAAAACTAGCCAGTGGAATCAACCGAATAATCGCATTTCCAAGAATCACCCTTATCCGTAATCTCGTTCCTTCTCCGTATTTTTAATAACAATTTCGTAACCTCCACGTATTCCCAGTCCATATTTTATTGTGCAAAACACCACGTACAAACATCAGTGACGAATTCCACCTATTGTCACTTCTGTTCGTAATTTTACCTTTTCATTTATAGTCCACGTGGACTGCGAATTAATAAAACTTAAATTTAAAATTTAAAAAACCCCCGACTCAAAACCTCTAAAAAGTAAATAAATAATAATTATGTACCCCCCTATTCGACCTTTTAATTTTGATGATATAATATTTATATTAGTTAATAGTAGTTAGTCATAATACTTCCAAAGCGTCATCACGTCGGGGGACCGCTATAGACATTTAAACATAACTGTGTAGGTACTATTAACTAATAGACAGTAGACATCAAATTGTCAGCTAGTAAAAAATTTTTACTTAGCAGCGGTCCCCCGATGGGATGACGCTTTGGAAGTATTATGACTAACTACTATTAACTAATATAAATATTATATCATCAAAATTAAAAGGTCGAATAGGGGGGTACATAATTATTATTTATTTACTTTTTAGAGGTTTTGAGTCGGGGGTTTTTTAAATTTTAAATTTAAGTTTTATTTGGCGTTTTTTATAGTTTCGTTCCTATTTTATTCTAATCTCTATCCGTTTCATTTGTATTTTAGATATGTATGAAATATTATAAATGGTATTGCAAAATATGTGTGAGAGGTATTCCGAAATTATGTATGCGAAATATGAAAAAAATATAGCGCGATAGCAATAAACATTAAGTATGACGAGCGAAGCCGCGAACCCAGCTAGTGAATTATACCTATAAATGAACTATTCAATGAGACCATTCCAATGAGCCCAAACACGATACATCTGCTGTAATTTGACGAGGAGTTGAGTATACTGCAGGTTCCAGATGATGCTGCAGCATCAGATCAAGTTTACCATATTCTTGCACTATCATGACAGTTACAGTATACCAAATTTCAAATCGTTTTAACCAGTGGAAGTTGTTTATTTCCCTTCATCAAATAGAAAAGAGCTGGTGATCTTCAAACGGCTGAACAGATTTTCATGAATCATAGCTAAGAACACTCCCGCACAGGTCACCTTTCAAACAAAAAAAACTGCATCAAAGTCGGACCAACCGTTTGGTTGCTACGATGCCACAGACAGATACACAGATACACACGTCAAACTTATAACACCCCTCTTTTTGCGTCGGGGGTTAAAAAGTGGTTCCGTAATAACTTTCTTGTTGTCTGCTTTCTTTTTGTTCCTTTTTGCCTGCCTAGGTATTATTTATTAAAAGAACATACTATTCTTGCCAAATAAAAATAGGAATGAGAAGAAGAAAAGCATCAAAATTACTTGTTTCACTTCACTTCCGTCCAAGATTTCGTAGTGAACAGACGTGTCGACAATTTACGCTCACTAAATTTAAATTACTTTCACGCAATACTCTTTACTAAATTGAAGTGAAATAAGAAGCATTTTTGCATACAACGATTATAAATCCAATATCATTTGCTGCACAACAAGCACGCACCGAGTGAGGACTCAATCAGGCTGTCTCCCTCCCACACGGCGCATTCTGTGCTACGAGTCGAAGCTACAAACGCTACGAAGCCTACGTTCTACGCCACTCATCAGCTACGTAAACCGGGTACCATCTTTACTAGATCTGCATACTGCGACCACGTTTACTAGAAACTTAGCTCAAAACTTAAAAAATGCCAAGAATCGAACGATCACCACATAAAGAGACTCCCAAGACACATACACCCTCTGACACTGATTCATCCAGTATAGCCGCCGATGAAGCCAAACAAAGTTTCGCCACCCACCGTAAAAGGCGAAGGGATTCAAACGATGAACGCTTCAACGAGTTCAAAAAAGAAATTATGTCTGTTCTAAAGGATTTCAATGACAACCATTCCCAGATCTTAAACAAAATTGTAGCAGATGTGGCTGATATCAAATCACAAAACTCTAAAATTCAGGAATCAAATAAGGAGATCGAAAAATCTCTAGAGTTTGTCTCCCGACAGTACGAAGATATCAAAGTAAAAGCAGAAAAACTTGAACACGAACGTAAAGAGCATACTCAATACATTGCTACATTGGAGTCAAAGTTAGAAGATATCCAAAGAAACCAGAAATCTACGACCGTTGAGATCAGAAATCTTCCGGCGCCGGTCAAAGATGAGAGAGGGAAAAACAAAGAAACAAAGACGGATTTGTTTAATTTGGTAACTAAGATATGTACAACAATTGGGGTCAATCTTGCTGCGACTGATATCAACGATGCATATCGGCTAAACAGCAAAAGTGGAACTTCAACGGTGATCACCGAATTTTGCAGGACTGCTACAAAGTACGAAGTCATCAAAGCGGTCCGACAGTACAATAAGGATAATAAGAATTGCCGCCTCAATTCGGAAGTTCTAGGTGTCGAGGGAGAACGCATTCCAATATACGTCTCGGAAGCTCTTACCACTAAAGGCCGTAGACTGCTCTACTTAGCACGAGATCTCAGAACCAATTCTGAATATAAATACTGCTGGTCAAGCAATGGAAGAGTCTACGTGAGGAAAACAGAGACTTCCGAACATATTGAGATAAAGGACGAAGCTCAGGTCGACGAACTCCGGAAAAGTAAGTGACTAGTTGCTTGCTCATCATATATTGCACTACTCAATCAATTGAAACCATTTTTACGTTGTAATACTTGTAATATTTCGTACCTATCTGTAAACACACACAAAGATAACCATATACATATCTACTTAAACAAATTACACACACTATTATACACACATACAAACAAACTCCATGCATCCTTCAAGTTGCTTATCCTCCATTCCATTCAAAAATCGTTCTGCAAAATATATTTAATAATATTGTCTATATCCAAATATGTAATTGCTAAGCTATATAATGCTCCCCACCAGTCACTTGTGGTACCCAAAAGTCTATCGCAAAATTCGATCGTCTAGACATCCTTAAAAATATCGACAGTTTGTGTACAGAGAGAGCACATATTTGTGAACCCGAAAACTATAAGGCCATACTCTCTTCTGAAAAAATGCTTAACTCTCTTAAAGTCATAACTCAGAACATTAGGAGTGTGACTCGTAATATACAAGAGTTTGAAGTGCTATTGACAAGACTAAACCTAGACATAGATATCTGTATACTTACTGAGACATGGAACAATAAAACAGTGAATTTTCCTGCTATAAATAATTATAATTCGTACTATACTAAAAATAATAGTAATCAAAATGATGGCGTTGTGGTCTACATAAAAAACAACATTTCTTCAGTGGTTCAGGAGCCCACCTTTACAGGTGCCACTTGTTTGGTTCTTAAGATCTATAGCGATACCATTATCATAGCATTATACAGACCACCTTCTAATACAGACATAGGGTCATTTATCAACTCTCTAGATAAATTATTAACCAAATACAAGGCCTTTAACAATATTATTCTTATGGGTGATATAAATATTGATATTAAAAGCAATAACGAAGATCGTAACAGCGACGAATATTTGGACCTATTAGCTAGCCATGGCTTGATGCCAACTCATTCCTACCCGACACGGGGAAGTAACAGTCTCGACCATGCTATAGCTAACAAGCCGATGGTCACAATTGTGCTCAGAAGTCCTCTAACAGATCACTCTGCTGTAATAGCTAACCTAAGCACTCGCAGAATAGTTATCCAAGACTCTGAAAAATTAATAAAAAGTCATATAAATTTTGAAAATGCAATAAAAATGATAAAAAACACTGATTTCACTCACGTTCTGGATTCACAAGACTCCAACAGGGCCGCTGAAAACCTTATAAATATTCTAGCTGATACCTTATCTAAAAACACAACTAAAAAACTAACTCCAAGAAACAAAATATGCTTAAAGCCCTGGATTACGCCGGGTCTAATTCGCTGCATTAAAAATAGAGATAAAATGCACCTTAAATGTAAACTTGAACCTAATAACACAATTTTAAATACAACGTACAAGAGATACAAAAATTACTGCAATGATTTACTAAAACGATTAAAGAGAATCCATGAGAGAAACGAGTTAAATAAACATGCTAATAATCCTAAAAAGACTTGGGAAATCGTGAAATCTATCTCAAATACACAAAAACCTAAATCTATACCAGCAGATCTCTTGAAAACTGCCAATTCCCCTCAAGAAGCCGTTGACTCAGTAAATAACTTTTTTGTTGACGTGGGTAGACTGGCGGACAAAATAAAGATAAATCAACCGAATAACATAATATTACCTTCAAGTGATACACAGGCTACTTCAATAAACTCCATGGTTATGCTTGAAACATCTAATTATGAAGTCGATGCAATTATTAATAGCCTAAAGACTGACAGCGCAACGGGATGGGACGGTATTTCATCAAAATTTATAAAAAATATTAAAACTTTAATTACCCCTGTAATAACTCATATAATTAATTTATCTATTAGAACAGGAGTTTTCCCGAGCGTATTCAAAAAATCAATAGTCCATCCTATCCATAAAGTAGGAGGCAGACACTGTGTGAACAACTATCGTCCTATATCGGTACTTTCTTCTCTTTCAAAAATTTTCGAAAAAATATTAAACAAACGCCTACTTTCCTATCTTGAAAGTAATAAGTTGCTGTCTATGAACCAATACGGTTTTAGGAACGGGAAATCAACTACTGACGCTATATCAAATCTTACGGAATTCATTGGCTATAAACTAGACAGCAAAGAAAAATGTATAGGTGTCTTCCTGGACCTAACAAAGGCGTTTGACACAGTCTCCGTCAACTTGTTATTGCTAAAAATGGAGCGAATGGGAATCAGAGGGTTAGTTCTCGAGCTATTCAAGAGCTACCTGACAGAACGGTCACAGAGAGTGAAAATTGGCAACTACCTCAGTAATGAAATGCCCATCACGTACGGAGTTCCGCAGGGCAGCGTTCTAGGCCCAAGCCTTTTCTTAATCTACGTTAATAGTTTATGCGATCTAAAACTTAATAACGCTAAAATATTTACCTTTGCTGATGATACCGCCCTAATTTTCCATGGCAAAACGTGGCAAGAAACAATGAGAACCGCTGAAGTTGGCCTTAACACAACGATAGAGTGGCTTAGGAGTAACGTTCTGACACTCAATACCTCAAAAACCAATTTTATTACTTTTAGTATCACAAACAGAGATATCCCTGATGAGAACCTAGTTAAAATTCATGCGCATAGTTTTGACTGTAACTCAACATGTAGTACATGCAGATGTCCAACTCTTAACAGAAATGGAAACGTCAAATATCTTGGAATTCTGTTGGATGAAACCCTAACCTGGAAATCCCAAATCGAAGCCCTAGCAGTCAGAGTTCGCAAACTAATCTTCATTTTTAAAACCTTGAGACACGTTGGAGATGAAAAACTTCTTAAAACAGTATACTATGCTATGGCTCAATCAATATTGTGCTACGGTATTAGAGTATGGGGATCAGCCAAGAAAACTCATCTCATTCGATTGGAGAGAGCCCAACGTTCCCTCATCAAAGTCATGACTTTTAAACCTTTTCGTTTTCCTACAAAGGACCTATATACCCAGAGTGATCTACTATCAGTAAGAAAACTATTTGTTCTTGATACATTATTGTTCCAACATAGGGGGACTCCTTACGACCCTAAAAAAATACTCAGCCGTAGAAAACACGTTGTATGCCCGACTAAGCAGACGCGAACATACTTTTCCCACCAATTCCAATTTTATCTAGCGCCAATGCTTTATAACAATGCCAACAAAATTTTAAATATATACCCCCTTAATAACTACGAATGCAAAAATCAAGTAAAAATCTGGCTAAAAACTATGGAATATAAAGACACTGAAAAAATATTAAAATCTAAATACCTATAATAAAATTGTTAATATTAATTAAAAAATTAAATAACAAAATAAAATACAGTATGATTCTAATTATGTAATACACAATAATAGTTTCCGAATATAGTTGCGACTGCAAAATATAAGCTCACTACTACATATACACTGGGCGTCAAAAATAAGTAGTACAGTTTTAAAATTGCATGCAAATTTATACTTCAGGTTTAGCCTATTTTTACGTGTAGTACCAGGTTTCATTATATTTTGAAAAAAAAAACTAGCCAGTGGAATCAACCGAATAATCGCATTTCCAAGAATCACCCATTTACTCTTAAACTATAGAAGTTAGAGTTTTGAAATAAAAGTCATTTTATAGCAAATTTAACAAAGTTTTCTAAAAATAATATTTTATTTAGCATTAGTAAAGTTTTACACTGAAAATTTAGAAAAAACTAAAAAGCTAACCATTTTGAAGGAACTATCAAGCACTTAATTTTTACGTTTTGGGCCTTGTTCCCACTTTGGTAACTTGTGTTGCCGCCTCGGGCTCTGATGACAGCTTGGAGCCGATTTAGCATGCTGAACACTAAGTTTCGGAGGCGGTATTGGAGAAAATTCACCCATTCTTCTATCAGGCCTGCTTTAGAGCCCTGAGGGTGGCGGGGGGTGGTCTGCGTCTTCTGACTAGCCTCTCAACCTCATCCCAGGCGTGTTCAATCGGGTTAAGATCTGGGCTTCTTGATGGCCAAGCCATCAAGCTGATGCCAACGTCCTGAATGTACTTTTGTACGAGGTGAGCGGTGTGTGGCCGGGCGTTATTATGCATTAGTATCGCTCCATCACCCATATTTACTAAATATAGCCCTGCATACTCGTTAAGGATCTCTAATGCATATCTTTCACCAGTCAGAGTGCCATTTTCTATGACCACTAGCTCTGTGCAACCCTCTGAAGAGATGCCAGCCCATACGTGTACAGAGCCTCCGCCGTATAGAACTCTTTCCGAGATGAAACCTTAAATGTATCGCTCACCGGGTCGCCTGTATACTCTCCGCCTTACATCGGAAGTGAATAAAGAAAACCGAGACTCATCTGTGAACAAAACTCTTGTCCATTCTGCTTCGCCCCATTGTACGTGTTGACGGGCGTAGCGTAGTCTTGCTACTCAATGCCCTGTCTCAAGTTTGGGGCCATTTGCTGGCCTGTACGACTTCAGGTTGGCTTCAGCAAGGTCTTCTCCTCACTGTACTCTCACTAACGTAGTCTCTTCGGGTCTGAAGAAGCTGTTGCTGGACCTCAACTGCATTAAGGTGACGATTTCTTAACACAGTCGAGACAATTAAGCGGTCTTCTCGGGTACGAGTGCACCTGGGTCTGCCATTACTTGGTCTCCTTAGATGGTTTCCAGTCTCTTCGTACCTTTGCTTTACTTGTTGGATCGTTCTGAGAGTTACACACACCGTTCTTGCAGTACGACGCATACTGATGCCTACTTCGAGAAAAGTTATGATTCTTGCACATTCTTCTGGTGAAAGAGGCATGATTAGTAAAGTTTACTCGCTGAAGACACATTTGCTTTTGAATTGCAATTGATTTATCAGCAATAAAGAAAACAATAAAAAACAAAAGTACAAGCCAACATTTAAAAAAAATAGTGTTTTAATTTATTAAGTTTTTTTTCAGTCAATCTTTAAAAAATGATATTATGCATGACGTTTTTATTAAATGAAATTAAATTGTCTTTTAACTTTTTTTTATTTCAAAGGTCTAGCTTCTGTAGTTTAGGAGATATTGCAATTTTAAAACTGTACTACTTATTTTTGACGCCCAGTGTATATGTGTTGTACATATCTATATGCTGCATATACCAGTGGTATTATATATGAATATGTATGCCAATATATATGTAGCGAATATCCACAAAAATGTATACTGAAAAATAAAAATATCAAATAAATATCCAAATAAGAACAGCATCTTTTTATGATAAATATGAAACTTTGATAATACTTATAAACTCACATTTAATTCACTTTGTTTGTATACAGCTCCAAAACAACATAAGTTTAATGTTTTGGAATTTGATTTCATCATCATTTACAAACATCCTACAAATAAACAATTTCAATTGTGCCGTTGTTACTAGTCAAAGTGGTCTAACCTTGTCTCCTTTGTGTTGGGAACTGGTTTTGTATCGGTCGCCCGGTGCCGCACGGCCCGTCGTCGTGCGTGAGCCCGATAACTTGCATAAAAATGCGTATACAATCAAACTCCTACGAGCTATTACTATGAAACTACCCACTTCTGATTGACAATTCGTAAATAATGTATTTTTTATCTACTGTTTCAACTTTTGGCCTAGATGTTTGCGTGCTGATAGATTGTTTGTAGACAATAAAGAAATAATGATAAGCGTACTTATTACATTATTATAACAGAGTTAAGAGATATATATGTATATATTCTTGTCAAACGTACTAATCTGATATATATTTTTACTTTTTACTTTTTTATGTGGCAGCCGTATTCTAAAAACGTTCTATTTGTGATGTCCAACATTTTTTTTCTCTTTAATTGAATGGGGCACAAATAATAGATTTACTTATAACTAGTTTAAATTCATCTTGACCTTAAACTTAATATCAAGAATTATGTTATGTTGAGCTGAATAATTTTTTGTTTTCGTTTATATTTTACTAATGGAAGGAACCATACCTACCTACAGTTGCTAAAAATAAATATATGACTCCGTACTTGATTTAAGGGAAGACCCCAGTATCCATGATACAGGCTCGGCCTAGTTGGATGCTGAAACCTACTTTTCTTTTTATGGAGCATTAAAATTCCCACTTCTACCAGACACTATACACGCACTACACACACTTAACACATACATTCACTACACTTATTCAACTTCTCTTACACATCTCACACCTAGGTACACACTCAATTTAGTGAATTGTTTTATATTCATAGTCCTTTTTTGTATAATTGAAGAAGCCGTCTGTGTCACTATAACCTATTATGTCAAACGGAAGTTACTGGTATCTTGCAATACAGGACATCCTAGTGCGAGAACCAGGATCCATTTATTTGTAAACAAACTTTATGAAAATAAACTACACTGGGCGTCAAAAATAAGTAGTACAGTTTTAAAATTGCAATTACTCTTAAACTATAGAAGTTAGAGTTTTGAAATAAAAGTAATTTTATAGCAAATTTAACAAAGTTTTCTAAAAATAATATTTTATTTAGCATTAGTAAAGTTTTACACTGAAAATTAAGAAAAAACTAAAAAGCTAACCATTTTGAAGTAACTATCAAGAACTTAATTTTTAAGTTTTGGGCCTTGTTCCCACTTTAGTAACTTGTGTTGCCGCCTCGGGCTCTGATGACATCTTCGAGCCGGTTTGGCATGCTGAACACTAAGTTTCGGAGGCGGTGTTAGGGAATATTCACCCATTCTTCTATCAGGGCCCGTTTTAGAGCCCTGAGGGTGGCGGGGGGTGGTCTGCGTCTTCTGACTAGCCTCCCAAGCTCATCCCAAGTGTGTTCAATCGGGTTAAGATCTGGACTTCTTGATGGCCAAGCCATCAAGCTGATGCCAACCACCTGAATGTACTCTTGTACGAGGTGAGCGGTGTGTGGCCGGGCGTTATCATGCATTAGTATCGCTCCATCACCCATATTTACTAAATATGGCCCTGCATACTCGATAAGGATCTCTAATGCATATCTTTCACCAGTCAGACTGCCATTTTCTGTGACCACTAGCTCTGTGCGACCCTCTGAAGAGATGCCAGGCCATACGTGTACAGAGCCCCCGCCGTATTGAACTCTTTCCGAGATGCAACCTTGAATGTATCGCTCACCAGGTCGCCTGTATACTCTCCGCGTTCCATCGGAAGTGAATAAAGAAAACCGAGACTCATCTGTGAACAAAACTCTTGTCCATTCTTCTTCGTCCCATTGTACGTGTTGACGGGCGTAGCGTAGTCTTGCTACTCGATGCCCTGTCTCAAGTTTGGGGCCATTTGCTGGCCTGTACGACTTCAGGTTGGCTTCAGCAAGGTCTTCTCCTCACTGTACTCTCTCTAACGTAGTCTCTTCGGGTCTGGAGAAGCTGTTGCTGGACCTTAACTGCATTAAGGTGACGATTTCTTAACACAGTAGAGACAATTAAGCGGTCTCTCCGGTACTAGTGCACCTGGGTCTGCCATTACTTGGTCTCCTTAGATGGTTTCCAGTCTCTTAGTACCTTCGCTTTACTTGCTGGATCGTTCTTAGAGTTACACCCACCGTTCTTGCAGTATGACGCATACTGATGCCTACTTCGAGAAAAGTTATGATTCTTGCACATTCTTCTGGTGAAAGAGGCATGATTAGTGACGTTTACTCGCTGAAGACACATTTGCTTTAGAAATTGCAATTGATTTATCAAAAATAAAGAAAACAATAAAAAACAAAAGTACAAGCCAACAGTTTTAAAAAGAGTGTTTTTGTTTATTAAGTTTTTTTTCAGTCAATCTTTAAAAAATGATATTATGCATGACGTTTTTATTAAATGAAATGAAATTGTCTTTTAACTTTTTTTTATTTGAAAGGTCTAGCTTCTGTAGTTTAGGAGATATTGCAATTTTAAAACTGTACTACTTACTTTTGACGCCCAGTGTATTTGATTTGATTTGACTTGTTACTTAATAAAATAGTTGTTTTGTTAGATAACATAGTTGTTTTTTAATATGTTAATTAGTACATACGTAACGAATAATTAAAATAAACCATATTCCTAGTGTACACGACGGCTTAGTACATAAGCACTATGTAAACGTAACGGCCTATTATGTAAATATTAAAAATAAGTTGTGAATCGAGTATATCGATAGGTTGTCTCGCTCGCACGCGCCTGGCAGCGCTGCGACTGGCTGGGCCCGTGCGAACCAAAAGTAAATACACGTTTTTTCCGATAATTCGCTATTGAATTGAACATTAATTGCGTGATACGTGATAGTTGGGAAGTAAGGTGTCCATTTCCAATAAGAATGTTCAATAAAAGCTAAAATAAATTTGTATTTATATGGCACGTATAGGAAAAAACCGGTTTGAACCGGTTCCTTACACGTGCCAACTTCAAGAGGTCAAAAAAGGTACTTCTACTAAGAATATAAGGAAAATGTTTGTTGTTCTATAAACGTAGACTATAGAACTCTGTTGTGAACGTAATTTTATTAAGAATAAATGAATTTTGTGTTTTCGTGCTTCGGGCGAAAATAGTATAAATATCAGGCCAAATTTAATACGGTAGTCAGTCGCCGAATAGCCACCGATAAGGAACAAGTATCCCTCCCGAAGCACAAGCGCTCTTACCAAGAACAAAGAAAAAGTTTTATTTTACCTAGAAGTTTAGAGTCAGTTTTTATTTAAGTATTAGAGTCAGTTTTTATTTTCCAAGTATTTAACGTAGAGTCACATATTCTTCAATAAACACCTAGTATACAGTCCACACGCGTAATAGACGCAAAACAAGTGACCGAGGGAGCATCCAAGTCGTTTTATCACGATTAGCTCTTATCAGAGCTGGGTCTCCGGATAGGTAGACAAAGTCTACAGATAGCATCATATGTGGAGTGGTCCGGTCCTCCACATTATATTGTCCTTCGCGAGCCGAATTTTGAAGGTTGAAGAATGCCAGTGACGAGGAGCAACAGGGGAGGCGCAGACGAAACGTCGGAAGAGACGACCACACCGACAACGTCTACAGGGACGATGGCTACGACGACCACGGACACCACGACGACGGCAGAGACGGCGCAAACCAGCGGGACCGCGGTCGACGTTGACCGCGCACCTAGCAGGCCCGCGACAGCTGCCGCTCGGTCACGCTGTTCCCGAGCCAAACGCACACAGATCCGTGCGGAGTTGGAGGCGAAGGAGCAGCTGGCTCAGCGGCGCCTAGCGGAGTCACAGGCAGCGGTAATGCTGGCTGAGGCACAACTGGCGCGCGCCCAGGCCGTAGCCGAGAGCGAGGATGACACGGATGAAGAGGACGACGGCGGCGCGTCCGTCGCTAAGGTGAACAGGTGGCTTCAGCAACAGCCACCGGGCGACGCAACGCAGCCACCACCAGCCACCACAAAGGAAGAATGTAGCAGCAGTGCCAAGCCTGCCAGGGGTGAGGGCGCCTTCGACTTCAGGGAACTAGCGAAGGCCATCACCATGGGAATGAAGCAGGGGGCCACAAGGATGCCTACCCACTGCCAGGACCTACCTATCTTCAACGGGAACAGTGGAAATTGGTTGGAATGGAGAGCCATCTTCGAGGATACGTCATCAAGCTTCTCCGCATCAGAGAACGTGGTGAGACTCCGACGCAGCTTGAAGGGCGTCGCAGCAGAGGCAGTCAGCGGGTTGTTGATTCGTCGACCCGAACCCGAGGAAGTACTGACTGCGCTCGAAAGGCGATTTGGAAGACCAGGTGCCCTCATAGAGTTGGAAGCTGAGAAGATCAGAAGGCTGCCACGACTAGCAGACTCACCGAGGGACATCTGCATCTTCGCATCGCAAGTGACCAATATCGTAGCGACGATGGAAGCTATGAAGAGCATACACCATTTGCACGACACTGCGATGGTGCGCACGATATTGGAGAAGTTAACTCCGGCGCTTCGGGAGAAGTGGTATGACTACGCAGCGGTCAAAGAAGATGGCATCCCCGACATGAAGAGGATGGCCCTCTTCCTGGGAGTAGAGGCCGACAAGCGGACGGAATACGCACCACCGGAGCGCGCCGGAGACATCAACATAGCGCAGCCAGCAGCGAGACGCCGCACGGAGCGGGCGTATGCGGCGCGCGACACAGAAGCGGAGAAGGAGTCGTGCCCACTCTGCAAGGCGGATCACAAGTTTTACACTTGCAGGAATGTGATCAAGGCAACGACACAACAGCGATGGGAGCTGGCGCGCAAGCACAACGTGTGTTTCAGATGTTTAGCAAGCACACACCGACGTTTCCGGTGCCGAGCCGCGCCCTGCGGGCTGCGCGGGTGCCGCCAGCCGCACCATCGTTTGCTGCACGAGGATAAGCCTGCCGCTACAGAACAGCCGGCAGTGGAGCAGACCAACGCCGCCGGGACGACGCAACGAAGACGGCGCGCTTACCTGAAGATAGCGCCCGTCGTGCTCACCGGCGGCAACGGAACGACAGCGGAGGTCTACGCGCTGATGGATGAAGGCAGCACCGTGACCATACTAGACGGCGGCATAGCGGACGCGCTCGCGCTGAACGGGCCTACAGAGGCAATGCGCGTGCAGGGAGTCGGCGGCGAGGAAACGCAACACACCAACAGCAGGATTGTGAATGTGAAGATACGGGGCGCGCACAGTGACCGCGAGTACACACTCGCAAACGCGCGCACAGTGGACAAGTTGTCATTCACAACACAGTCTATTTTCCAGGACGAGCTAGAGGACTGTTGCCACTTAGACCACCTGCCGCCGCTCACCTATGGAGAGGCCTCGCCAAAGCTGCTCATCGGTCAGGACAACTGGGACCTCATAGTCAGCCGCGAGGTGCGCGCGGGCCGGCGCGACCAGCCGGTCGCCTCACTAACCCACCTAGGATGGGTTATACACGGATGCCGAAGTTCGCGCTGCCACCCCGTCGCCTTTTGTGGGTACATTACGGAGCCGATGGACGAAATAATTAAGCAGTATTTCAGTCTAGATTCCATCGGGATTACGGCGAGGAAAACAAGAAGCGATCCAGAGCAGCGCGCCCTCGCAGTGCTAGATGCGACGAGCCGCCGCCTTCCAGATGGCCGCTTTGAAACAGGACTCCTGTGGAAGCAAGAAGAAGAAGTCATCCCGAACAACTATGCGAACGCATTATCACGGCTTCGCAACTTAGAGAGGAAACTGGATCGGGACGGAAACTTCAATGGGAAGTACACAGAGAGGATCGACCATCTGCTAGCGGCCGGGTACGCTGAGCGAGTCACCGCCGCGCCCACGCCGAAGAGGACTTGGTACCTGCCGCACTTTGCCGTTGTCAACCCAGCGAAGCCCAAGATACGTGTTGTGCACGATGCCGCAGCGAGCAGCCACGGCCGCAGCCTCAACGACATGTTGCTGCCGGGCCCCGACCGCTTGCAATCGCTGCCGGGCGTCGTGATGAGATTCCGACAACACAGTGTAGCGATCTCAGCGGATATAGCAGAAATGTTCATGCAAGTGAAAGTGCGAAAAGAGGACCGCGACGCGCTGCGCTTCCTGTGGCGAGGCGACAAACGAGGCGACGCCCCACCGGAAGAGTTCCGCATGACGTCGCTAATCTTCGGCGCGACTTCATCACCATGCACTGCGCTCTACATCAAGGACCGCAACGCAGCTGAACACAGTGAGGAGTACCCTGAGGCCGCGTCCGCCATCGTCCGCAACCACTACATGGACGACTACATCGCAAGCTACGCCGATGTGACAACAGCGCAACAGGTAACGCAAGCAGTCGACACAGTGCATCGGCGCGCGGGCTTCGAGCTGCGCGGGTGGGCGTCCAATGTCTCGGACGCCGTGGCCCCCTTGGCAGCCAGCCGCGCCGATATCACCATCGCCATCGGCGGGAGCGAGCTTGAGAAAACACTCGGCTTGCTCTGGAACACGCAAGAGGACACGCTGAGCTACAACTACGGACAGCGTGCGACGCCGGAAGTGCTGGCAGGCACCCGGACGCCGACTAAGAGGGAGGCCCTGAGCGTCGTAATGTCTTTATACGACCCGCTCGGGCTAGTAGCTCCGATCACCACACCGGCAAAAAGGTTGTTGCAGGACACATGGCGACACGGCACCGGGTGGGACGAGCCACTACCACCAACACTGCAGGCGAGCTGGCTCAGCTGGCTGGCTGTGCTGCGGCAGCATCAACAGCTGCGCATACCGCGGTGCTACGACATCGAGCCCGCAGAGAGCTACGAGCTACACACCTTCGTCGACGCGAGCGAGGAAGCTTACGCCGCCGCCGTATACTGGCGAATGCGGCGCGCCGACGGGTCGGTGCGGGTCGCGCTGGCAGCTGGGAAAAGCCGCGTGACCCCCCTGAAGCCGACATCGATCCCGCGCCTCGAGCTGCAGGCCGCGCTGTTGGGCGCGCGGCTGGCGCGCTCAGTCACTGACGAGCACGACTTCACGGCGGAGCGTCGGGTCTACTGGAGCGACTCGAGCACGGCGCTAGCGTGGATACGCGCCGAGCCCCGGACGTTCAAAACGTTCGTGGCCCACCGGCTCGCCGAGATAGAAGACATCACAAGGAAAAGCGAGTGGCGTTGGCTACCCTCAGCCGACAACGTAGCCGACGACGCCACCCGTGCAACACCAGCGGACTTCGGCGCCGGGCATCGGTGGTTCCATGGGCCCGCGTTTCTACGCCGGCCGGAAGAAGAGTGGCCCGCCGAGCGAGAGAAGCCCGCCGCCCGCATCAACACTGGAGAAGAGAAGGAGTTAAGCTGCGCCGCCGTCGCGACGCCGCCTGGAGGACACTTGCCAGACGTCCGACGCTTTTCGCGTTGGCCGCGCCTGTTGCGCGCCACTGCGCGAGTACTACAGTTCATCGAACTTTGCAGATCACATGTTGCAACAGTGGCCGCGACCCGCCGCAAGCGAACACGGGCCAACGCAGCGAGTGACCCCACATGGACAGCGGCGCGATCCCGCGCCGACGCCGCAGCAACACCCCGAGACATCCAACCTGCTGCGCGGAGCCACGTGCCACTAGAGGCGCGACACCTTCTCCGCGCCGAGCAGCTGTGGGTGTGCGCTGTACAGCGCGACAGCTTGGCTGACCCGAGCCGGCTGGCGGCCCTCACCACATTCCGCGACGGAAGCGGAATAGTGCGAGTGAAGTCCAGAGTGAGCGCCGCCGCCGACATCACCGAGGATGCAGCAAGCCCAATGTTGTTGTGCGGGGACCACCCGTACAGCAAGCTGTACATACAACACGTGCACGAAGAGCTACACCACGGCGGCACCGAGATCGTCGTCAACGAGCTGCGACAGCGGCTGTGGATTCTGCGAGTGCGGCCCGCGGTGAAGAACGTTATCAAGAGCTGCCCGCGCTGTCGCCTATTGAAGGCGAAACCCGCAACACCTCTCACGGGTGACCTACCTCACGCGCGCCTGGCTCACCATGCGCGCCCGTTCACATTCACCGGCCTTGATTATTTCGGGCCATTTGAAGTCACCGTGGGGCGACGTCGAGAGAAGAGGTACGTCGCGCTCTTCACCTGCATGACATCACGCGCCGTACATCTGGAGGTCGTCGCATCGCTCAGCGCAGACTCAGCTGTGGCCGCCCTGCGCCGCTTCTTTGCGCGCCACCCGACTGAAATCTGGAGCGACAACGCGACGTGCTTCAAGGCTGCCAACAAGGAGCTCAGCGAGGCAGCGGCCGCCGCAATGCAAGCGGTGGCCGCGCTCCGCGAGGCAGCAACAGCACGACGCATCACGTGGCGCTTTCAGCCCCCCGCCGCCCCGTTCATGTGCGGCGTGTGGGAGAGGCTGGTGCGCACGGTGAAGACAGCACTGCGCCACACCCTGCACGTGAAGTACCCGAGCGACGAGACGCTCGCCACCCTGCTCGCCGAGGCTGAGCACACCGTGAACTCCCGCCCGCTGACACATGTCGCGGTGGGACCCGACGACGCTGAGGCCATCACGCCCAACCACATCCTGTTGGGCGCGAACTCGCACTCACCATCGCCTGGCGTCTTTGATGCCGGCGACCTAACGGCGCGCCAACACTGGCGGCGCGCGCAGTACCTGGCCGACGAATTCTGGCACCGGTGGCTGCGCGAGTACCTTCCGCTGCTCCAACACCGGCGGGAGACGCACACCCGCGGGACAACACCAAAGGAGGGCGACGTCGTGATCATTTGCGACAACAACTTGCCCCGTGGGACATGGCCGCGCGGACGAGTGACGCGGCTCTTCCCCGGTGCAGACGGCGAGGTACGAGTCGTCGACGTCACCACCAGCAACGGCAACGTGTTGCGCCGCCCGACCAAGAAGATCGTCGTGTTGCCAACAGGAGATCGCGAAGCGACGGCGGGAGAATGTACACGACGGCTTAGTACATAAGCACTATGTAAACGTAACGGCCTATTATGTAAATATTAAAAATAAGTTGTGAATCGAGTATATCGATAGGTTGTCTCGCTCGCACGCGCCTGGCAGCGCTGCGACTGGCTGGGCCCGTGCGAACCAAAAGTAAATACACGTTTTTTCCGATAATTCGCTATTGAATTGAACATTAATTGCGTGATACGTGATAGTTGGGAAGTAAGGTGTCCATTTCCAATAAGAATGTTCAATAAAAGCTAAAATAAATTTGTATTTATATGGCACGTATAGGAAAAAACCGGTTTGAACCGGTTCCTTACACGTGCCAACTTCAAGAGGTCAAAAAAGGTACTTCTACTAAGAATATAAGGAAAATGTTTGTTGTTCTATAAACGTAGACTATAGAACTCTGTTGTGAACGTAATTTTATTAAGAATAAATGAATTTTGTGTTTTCGTGCTTCGGGCGAAAATAGTATAAATATCAGGCCAAATTTAATACGGTAGTCAGTCGCCGAATAGCCACCGATAAGGAACAAGTATCCCTCCCGAAGCACAAGCGCTCTTACCAAGAACAAAGAAAAAGTTTTATTTTACCTAGAAGTTTAGAGTCAGTTTTTATTTAAGTATTAGAGTCAGTTTTTATTTTCCAAGTATTTAACGTAGAGTCACATATTCTTCAATAAACACCTAGTATACAGTCCACACGCGTAATAGACGCAAAACAAGTGACCGAGGGAGCATCCAAGTCGTTTTATCACGATTAGCTCTTATCAGAGCTGGGTCTCCGGATAGGTAGACAAAGTCTACAGATAGCATCATATGTGGAGTGGTCCGGTCCTCCACACCTAGATTAATTCAACTTTTTATAATAGAATTTTTATTTGAAGGGTTTTTTAGAAAAACAAAATTGAACCCTAAAACAAATCAGGGAATTTTGTTATTTTCATTCAACGGCAAACGCCTTTTTTTTTGTCAGTCGGACTGTGTCCGTTCCATAGTTCAGTCATGTTGTGCTGTGTCGCGTCGCGTCCCGTCCATGTGTTCGTGTTGTGTTTACTCGAACAATGAGTATGTACTACGCTACGTATGATATTGTGTTGGTGATGGCGATGGCAACAAGTGCAACAACTGTAGCATCAGCGGAGCTGTGCACCAGTACCGACAGCGTTTCATTGATGGCAGGCCTCCGTGTCGTCGGAGCCCGAGGTAAGGTTGCCATCCGTCCGGGTTTCCCCGGATTTGTCCTAGTTTAGAGGGCGTCCGGGCGGGGTTCTCAAAAAGTGCCAGGGTGAAACCCGGACACTTTTTATGTCAGAGGAAATCCGATGAACTTTATAGAATGGAATGATTTGCAATAAATTACAGCAATTATCGGAACTATTTGTATTTCGAATGATATATATATATTTTTAAACATTCCACCCTTCCTTCTTTCAACCTTCTTATTACTTTTTAAAAAAAATTGGCGGGAAATCGTTTGTCAATTATTTTTATCACACATTGAAGTGCTTCGTGCAGAGTAAAAATGGAATTAACTCGAAAGGATTTTAGAGCAATGATTTTAAAAGTTCTCTGTCTCCTCAAGATTGTGCAGCTCGTCTTCAAAAGCTTTTGGCAGGACAGCACCTTCTCGATGGTTTGCTGAATTTCAGAGTTCAGGTTTCTTTGCACGACGTATTTCGTGAAGAATCCTTCAACTGCCATCAATGAAAGTTGTGGCTACTGTTAAAAGCGGCTAATTGACGGGTCACCTATGAGACGATTCAAGGGTTATTGGCGATCGGTATGAGCCAAATTCAGAAAATTTTACACGAAGAATTAAAAGTTCGGAAACTTTGTTGTCGCTGGATCCCTTATGAACTGACGGC
The DNA here is from genome assembly GCA_905163395.2 of Endotricha flammealis. Lineage (NCBI taxonomy): Eukaryota > Metazoa > Arthropoda > Insecta > Lepidoptera > Pyralidae > Endotricha > Endotricha flammealis. The sequence goes on from LR990871.1 coordinate 14,404,705, forward strand.
GGAGCAGAAGCGGGCTCGCGTGTGATGGTGCTCGCATAATATGTGACTGAAGTTCGACCATGGACATTCAAATAGTATTTATAACATTGCCACAGGAGACGAAACGTTAATTTTTTGTTTTGAACCCGAAAAAAATCAGCAATCTTGTGAATGGGTGTTTGAAAGTGAGAAAAGGCCAACAAAAGTGAGGCAGGCGAGAAACGTGGGTAAAAATGATCGCGTTTTTTTCTCGGCTACGGGTCCCGTCTGCGCAGTTCCACTCGAAGATCAAAATAGTGTTAATGCTGAGTGGTATTCTACCAATTGTATAACCTGGGTCTTAGAAAAAGTTCGATATAGACGACCAAGAAGCCGTATTCTCCTACATCATGACAAAGGTTCTTCGCACACGGCCAACAAAAAAAGTCATTTTTAGCCTCCGAAAACGTAGAACTGGTCACCCATCCTGCACATAGCAGACCTGTGATTTCTCGATTTTCCCTAAAATCAAAGATTTTATGAGAGGTTTCACTTTTACCAACTCTGATCTGAAGAGGCAGTGATAGCGTTCAATCAGCACGTAGAAAACTTGTCTTCGGATCTGTGGACTGTGGACCTCCTGTTTTCAAAAATGGTTTTATCGAATGAAGCTGTGTTTAGAATGTCAAGAAGAGTACTTCGAAAAACAATAAACACAATATTTAGGTTTTAACATGTTGTTTTTTTAAGTTACGCAAAACTTTCAGTGTGTCTTACGTATTTAATAATTTCATTGATGCCAAAAAGAAGAGTTTCTAATTATGTTTGTTACCAGAATCCATGAGGTTTAAGTTAACCTAAGTTGATTTTCTATAATTACCTAAATAAAAATTTGATAACTATATTTTTATTATACTGTATTTTTTTTTTCGAGGGAGTCCGGGGACAAATCTATAAATCACCCAAATGTCCAGGGTTTTTGAAGTTTTTGTCCTGGGTCCGTAATTTAGCTGATGGCAACCCTAGCATGGATATAGTTAACAAAAAAACAGTTACTATGATTTCTGCACTATATCATTACAACAAAAAAAAAAACGCCGTGCCAGCCGAAAAGGAAAATTGTTCATGCATCCTATAACTTCGGAGCGTTTGTTGAGTGGCGCATTCGTAACACTGTATTCGCAATTTCGGGAAGATGAAAATAATTGCCGCTTTAACTGTGAAAGCTCACAATGCATCACTGGCCCGCGCGCCGACCAGCACAAGCCGGACGCGCGGGCGCCGGTCAAGAATTGGGCAAAAAACGCAACCGGCCGAACGCGGCACTATGAAAGCCTCTATAAACCTTCATACAAATTCTGCAGGTCGCGTGACACGCTGCAGAATGAAAAGAGCCTAACACAACCACCAATTCGAATAATTGGCAATTAGTAACAGTCGTCAATTTGAAGGCCAGTTTATGTAGGTAGATTAAGACAGTAAAAATTGGTCGTATAGAAGGAAAGAAGGAAGGAAGGAAGGAAGGAAGGAAGGAAGGAAGGAAGGAAGGAAGGAAGGAAGGAAGGAAGGAAGGAAGGAAGGAAGGAAGGAAGGAAGGAAGGAAGGAAGGAAGGAAGGAAGGAAGGAAGGAAGGAAGGAAGGTTAGGGTTAGGGTTAGGGTTAGGGTTAGGGTTAGGGTTAGGGTTAGGGTTAGGGTTAGGGTTAGGGTTAGGGTTAGGGTTAGGGTTAGGGTTAGGGTTAGGGTTAGGGTTAGGGTTAGGGTTAGGGTTAGGGTTAGGGTTAGGGTTAGGGTTAGGGTTAGGGTTAGGGTTAGGGTTAGGGTTAGGGTTAGGGTTAGGGTTAGGGTTAGGGTTAGGGTTAGGGTTAGGGTTAGGGTTAGGGTTAGGGTTAGGGTTAGGGTTAGGGTTAGGGTTAGGGTTAGGGTTAGGGTTAGGTTAGGTTAGGTTAGGTTTTTTTTTTTTTTTTTTTTTTTTTTTTTTTTTTTTTTTTTTTTTTTTTTTTAAATTCTATAATTCCCCGGTCGTGGGTAGGGCCGAGACTTTCTTTTTACTTTTGATTAAAACTTACGATATTGTTTTGTATATTGTTACTTTTTTGTTTATTTTGCTGTTTTTATTTTATACATGATATACCATACAGGGTGCCCTGAGAGCGACCGACACTCCCGAAATATCTTAAGAGGTTTATACATCTACACTTCCGGACACATGAATCGAGCCACCCTACATTTTTATGTGTAATGACATAGAACATACAAATATTCTTAAGTTAATCAAAAAGTTTTTATGCAGTTTTGATGCTGGTATATTCATAATGATTTTGAAGTGCTGTTGTTCCAATTTTGAATTTATCAAATGGAAAAACGAAACAAAATCCAAATTAGTGCATTCTTTTGAAAAGAAAAGTTGATCTAAATTAACATAATTTTTTTATTTAACTCCATAATTTTGAATTCACCGTAATTGTTTTGAAATTAAGACATCGTAAAATTGTTGTTTTTTTAACTTGAGCCATTTAAACGTTAAAATTATGGATACACCGCCTCTTCTAGCCGCGCAAGCTGTGGCGCTTCTACAGTCGGGCCGAAGTCAGCGCGATGTAGCATCACAGCTTGCTTTAAGCCGTTCTGCTGTGCAAAGGGTAAACCATCGATACCTCGACACTGGTGTATACGTGCGCCGTCCAGGAAAATTTCGGGTAACTTCAGAAAGACAGGATCGATTTATCGCGACAACCAGTTTACGAAATCGTCACCTCACCTCTGTACAGATCCAAGAACAGCTTCGAGACTTTCATGGAGTGGCTGTTTCCGCGCGAACAATTAAACAAAGACTTAAAGAACGTGGTCTGAGCCCACATAAGCCAGCCAACGGGCCGAAACTGACAAGAGCTCACCGAATGGCGCGCTTACAGTTTGCACGCGAACATTTGCATTGGACTCAACGCCAATGGAGCAAGGTACTCTTTACTGATGAGACTAAGATTATGCTTTATGGTAATGATGGAAGGAGGAAGGTCTACCGAAGGCGGGCAGAGCGCTTTGTTCAGTGTTGTATTGAAGAGAGAGTGAGTTATGGCGGGAGCTCGTGGATAGTCTGGGGAGGAATATCTGCCGATGGTAAAACTGGGCTAGAGGTTGTGACAGGACCACGTCTACCAACACTAAATGCCCGTCGATACATTAACCATTGCCTAGAGACTCATGTGATGCCATATGCTGGATTTGTAGGCCAAGGCTTCATCTTTATGCATGATAATGCAAGAGCGCACACTGCAGGAATCGTCAGGGCATACCTTCATGATGTTGGAATCACGACAATGGAATGGCCAGCAAGGAGCCCTGATATGAATCCCATCGAACGTCTATGGGACGAATTAAAGAGGCGTGTTCGAGCTCACCAACCAGCACCACAAACTTTGGAAGAGCTGAGAGTTGCCATCGAGGAGGAATGGGAGAACATTCCACAACACTTCATAATGACGTTGATTAACTCCATGCCAAATCGCATGACTGCAATCATAAACGCTCTCGGAGGCAATACAAGTTACTGAATATTTTTTTTTTCCAATAATTCCTTTTTTTTTTTCAAAAAGGGGTGGTCCGGTCCTCCACACCTAGATTAATTCAACTTTTTATAATAGAATTTTTATTTGAAGGGTTTTTTAGAAAAACAAAATTGAACCCTAAAACAAATCAGGGAATTTTGTTATTTTCATTCAACGGCAAACGCCTTTTTTTTTGTCAGTCGGACTGTGTCCGTTCCATAGTTCAGTCATGTTGTGCTGTGTCGCGTCGCGTCCCGTCCATGTGTTCGTGTTGTGTTTACTCGAACAATGAGTATGTACTACGCTACGTATGATATTGTGTTGGTGATGGCGATGGCAACAAGTGCAACAACTGTAGCATCAGCGGAGCTGTGCACCAGTACCGACAGCGTTTCATTGATGGCAGGCCTCCGTGTCGTCGGAGCCCGAGGTAAGGTTGCCATCCGTCCGGGTTTCCCCGGATTTGTCCTAGTTTAGAGGGCGTCCGGGGAGCGTCCGGGCGGGGTTCTCAAAAAGTGCCAGGGTGAAACACTTTTTATGTCAGAGGAAATCCGATGAACTTTATAGAATGGAATGATTTGCAATAAATTACAGCAATTATCGGAACTATTTGTATTTCGAATGATATATATATATTTTTAAACATTCCACCCTTCCTTCTTTCAACCTTCTTATTACTTTTTAAAAAAAATTGGCGGGAAATCGTTTGTCAATTATTTTTATCACACATTGAAGTGCTTCGTGCAGAGTAAAAATGGAATTAACTCGAAAGGATTTTAGAGCAATGATTTTAAAAGTTCTCTGTCTCCTCAAGATTGTGCAGCTCGTCTTCAAAAGCTTTTGGCAGGACAGCACCTTCTCGATGGTTTGCTGAATTTCAGAGTTCAGGTTTCTTTGCACGACGTATTTCGTGAAGAATCCTTCAACTGCCATCAATGAAAGTTGTGGCTACTGTTAAAAGCGGCTAATTGACGGGTCACCTATGAGACGATTCAAGGGTTATTGGCGATCGGTATGAGCCAAATTCAGAAAATTTTACACGAAGAATTAAAAGTTCGGAAACTTTGTTGTCGCTGGATCCCTTATGAACTGACGGCGGAGCAGAAGCGGGCTCGCGTGTGATGGTGCTCGCATAATATGTGACTGAAGTTCGACCATGGACATTCAAATAGTATTTATAACATTGCCACAGGAGACGAAACGTTAATTTTTTGTTTTGAACCCGAAAAAAATCAGCAATCTTGTGAATGGGTGTTTGAAAGTGAGAAAAGGCCAACAAAAGTGAGGCAGGCGAGAAACGTGGGTAAAAATGATCGCGTTTTTTTCTCGGCTACGGGTCCCGTCTGCGCAGTTCCACTCGAAGATCAAAATAGTGTTAATGCTGAGTGGTATTCTACCAATTGTATAACCTGGGTCTTAGAAAAAGTTCGATATAGACGACCAAGAAGCCGTATTCTCCTACATCATGACAAAGGTTCTTCGCACACGGCCAACAAAAAAAGTCATTTTTAGCCTCCGAAAACGTAGAACTGGTCACCCATCCTGCACATAGCAGACCTGTGATTTCTCGATTTTCCCTAAAATCAAAGATTTTATGAGAGGTTTCACTTTTACCAACTCTGATCTGAAGAGGCAGTGATAGCGTTCAATCAGCACGTAGAAAACTTGTCTTCGGATCTGTGGACTGTGGACCTCCTGTTTTCAAAAATGGTTTTATCGAATGAAGCTGTGTTTAGAATGTCAAGAAGAGTACTTCGAAAAACAATAAACACAATATTTAGGTTTTAACATGTTGTTTTTTTAAGTTACGCAAAACTTTCAGTGTGTCTTACGTATTTAATAATTTCATTGATGCCAAAAAGAAGAGTTTCTAATTATGTTTGTTACCAGAATCCATGAGGTTTAAGTTAACCTAAGTTGATTTTCTATAATTACCTAAATAAAAATTTGATAACTATATTTTTATTATACTGTATTTTTTTTTTCGAGGGAGTCCGGGGACAAATCTATAAATCACCCAAATGTCCAGGGTTTTTGAAGTTTTTGTCCTGGGTCCGTAATTTAGCTGATGGCAACCCTAGCATGGATATAGTTAACAAAAAAACAGTTACTATGATTTCTGCACTATATCATTACAACAAAAAAAAAAACGCCGTGCCAGCCGAAAAGGAAAATTGTTCATGCATCCTATAACTTCGGAGCGTTTGTTGAGTGGCGCATTCGTAACACTGTATTCGCAATTTCGGGAAGATGAAAATAATTGCCGCTTTAACTGTGAAAGCTCACAATGCATCACTGGCCCGCGCGCCGACCAGCACAAGCCGGACGCGCGGGCGCCGGTCAAGAATTGGGCAAAAAACGCAACCGGCCGAACGCGGCACTATGAAAGCCTCTATAAACCTTCATACAAATTCTGCAGGTCGCGTGACACGCTGCAGAATGAAAAGAGCCTAACACAACCACCAATTCGAATAATTGGCAATTAGTAACAGTCGTCAATTTGAAGGCCAGTTTATGTAGGTAGATTAAGACAGTAAAAATTGGTCGTATAGAAGGAAAGAAGGAAGGAAGGAAGGAAGGAAGGAAGGAAGGAAGGAAGGAAGGAAGGAAGGAAGGAAGGAAGGAAGGAAGGAAGGAAGGAAGGAAGGAAGGAAGGAAGGAAGGAAGGAAGGAAGGAAGGATAGGGTTAGGGTTAGGGTTAGGGTTAGGGTTAGGGTTAGGGTTAGGGTTAGGGTTAGGGTTAGGGTTAGGGTTAGGGTTAGGGTTAGGGTTAGGGTTAGGGTTAGGGTTAGGGTTAGGGTTAGGGTTAGGGTTAGGGTTAGGGTTAGGGTTAAGGTTAGGGTTAGGGTTAGGGTTAGGGTTAGGGTTAGGGTTAGGGTTAGGGTTAGGTTAGGTTAGGTTAGGTTTTTTTTTTTTTTTTTTTTTTTTTTTTTTTTTTTTTTTTTTTTTTTTTTTTTTTTAAATTCTATAATTCCCCGGTCGTGGGTAGGGCCGAGACTTTCTTTTTACTTTTGATTAAAACTTACGATATTGTTTTGTATATTGTTACTTTTTTGTTTATTTTGCTGTTTTTATTTTATACATGATATACCATACAGGGTGCCCTGAGAGCGACCGACACTCCCGAAATATCTTAAGAGGTTTATACATCTACACTTCCGGACACATGAATCGAGCCACCCTACATTTTTATGTGTAATGACATAGAACATACAAATATTCTTAAGTTAATCAAAAAGTTTTTATGCAGTTTTGATGCTGGTATATTCATAATGATTTTGAAGTGCTGTTGTTCCAATTTTGAATTTATCAAATGGAAAAACGAAACAAAATCCAAATTAGTGCATTCTTTTGAAAAGAAAAGTTGATCTAAATTAACATAATTTTTTTATTTAACTCCATAATTTTGAATTCACCGTAATTGTTTTGAAATTAAGACATCGTAAAATTGTTGTTTTTTTAACTTGAGCCATTTAAACGTTAAAATTATGGATACACCGCCTCTTCTAGCCGCGCAAGCTGTGGCGCTTCTACAGTCGGGCCGAAGTCAGCGCGATGTAGCATCACAGCTTGCTTTAAGCCGTTCTGCTGTGCAAAGGGTAAACCATCGATACCTCGACACTGGTGTATACGTGCGCCGTCCAGGAAAATTTCGGGTAACTTCAGAAAGACAGGATCGATTTATCGCGACAACCAGTTTACGAAATCGTCACCTCACCTCTGTACAGATCCAAGAACAGCTTCGAGACTTTCATGGAGTGGCTGTTTCCGCGCGAACAATTAAACAAAGACTTAAAGAACGTGGTCTGAGCCCACATAAGCCAGCCAACGGGCCGAAACTGACAAGAGCTCACCGAATGGCGCGCTTACAGTTTGCACGCGAACATTTGCATTGGACTCAACGCCAATGGAGCAAGGTACTCTTTACTGATGAGACTAAGATTATGCTTTATGGTAATGATGGAAGGAGGAAGGTCTACCGAAGGCGGGCAGAGCGCTTTGTTCAGTGTTGTATTGAAGAGAGAGTGAGTTATGGCGGGAGCTCGTGGATAGTCTGGGGAGGAATATCTGCCGATGGTAAAACTGGGCTAGAGGTTGTGACAGGACCACGTCTACCAACACTAAATGCCCGTCGATACATTAACCATTGCCTAGAGACTCATGTGATGCCATATGCTGGATTTGTAGGCCAAGGCTTCATCTTTATGCATGATAATGCAAGAGCGCACACTGCAGGAATCGTCAGGGCATACCTTCATGATGTTGGAATCACGACAATGGAATGGCCAGCAAGGAGCCCTGATATGAATCCCATCGAACGTCTATGGGACGAATTAAAGAGGCGTGTTCGAGCTCACCAACCAGCACCACAAACTTTGGAAGAGCTGAGAGTTGCCATCGAGGAGGAATGGGAGAACATTCCACAACACTTCATAATGACGTTGATTAACTCCATGCCAAATCGCATGACTGCAATCATAAACGCTCTCGGAGGCAATACAAGTTACTGAATATTTTTTTTTTCCAATAATTCCTTTTTTTTTTTCAAAAATTCAACCCGAGTCTTGTCTTTGAGAAAGGTTATACAGGACAAGTTTCACTTAAAATTGTAATTTTATCAAGTTATTGAAATTTAAATTTTGAATTAAGTATACCTTATTAATGTAAAGTGTACCAGCTTCCAAATTGCATAAAAACTTTTTCGTTGATCATATACTTTTGTTAAGTTACTAGCAATCAAAGTTGAAACTGCTGGGTGGCTCGATTCAAGTGTCCGGAAGTGTACTTTATGCTCGTGAAAGATTTTTTCTCTAAGTGTAATAGTTTCGGAGTAATTGACTAACAAACATTCCTTGAATAACTGTGTGTTTTCATCCCTAAATCAGCTGTTCCTTACGTACAGGCAAGAGCAGGTCGACCTTTACATATTGGACTTTGTACCGTTCTTAAGTTCTATGACATAGGAGCCAAAATTGTATAAAGCTCGACGTGCACCTGCTATGCATAGTAATTGTCACGGTTACCATAGTGACAAATAAATAAACTTCTGTCAATAGGTAAAATACTAAAACTAAATTATGAAAATTTCTAGTTTTATTTGTTATTTGTTAAATGGATTAGGCGTTTTGAATGGTGTTTAGTGTTTTACGAGTTCTTTAGTGGTTTTGAGTGTTGTGTGGCATAAGAGGCGCTCGTACACATCGTGCATTGTGTGTAGTAGATACTTTCCGGTACGTACTTCGGTTTTTAATGTAAAAACTTTGATTTTTTAAGTGATAATAAGAATTTCAATGAATAGGTAGGCAGGTATGTGTGTGTCGTGGCCTACGGACTGTCCGTAGCGTAGTAGTTTCTGTCCGTGTAGGTATTTTTGCCGTATGCACTGTTGTTGTGTAGTATTAGGGATACCTACACGTAGAAAATTAGCAGGTCAGTGCCTTTTTTTTCAATAAACTATTTTTAAATTAAACTTGCACAAAACGCATGTATGTAAGGTACATATCATCAAACTTTCGGCTGTGTTCGTCGTTTTTTTCCTCCCTGTATACTTCTGTATAAAACACCTATTTTTATTGTCAAATTTTTACTGTTTATTTGTTTTTTCATTTTCTTTTATTAATGCTGTTTACCTATTTTGCAAGTTTATCTATTATTTAGTTACCTTTTCCTATTTTCGAGTATATATTTATAATTATCCATTTTTGAGTACTATCTAGTTTTTAGTTAATTAATTTTTATTAATATTATCTATTTTTGTTATTTATGTTAATGTTTTTGTATCTATGTTAACTATTGTTTTGTATTGGTTATCAATTTGTATTAATTATTGATTTCTTATTATTCTATTGTTATTATTTCTAAGTTTCGCTGTTTTTCCCCTTGTTTTAATGTGTATCTACGTTTTTTCAAAATTTGTTCTATTTCTTGTACTATTTTTTCCTAGATTTTATGTTATAAATTTTTACAGTTTAATTCTTTGTTGTATTTATTTTTCTGATTTATTTTTCTGATCTTGATGGTTTTCGCCTATTATCTTTCTAACTTTCAATTTTGTTGCCTAATACTTTTTCTTTCATACTCACATAAAATATACTATACAGCGTGTAAAAAAAGTCCGAAAAAACATTTAAAGGAGCTATAGGGTACCGTATGTACTGTCCCTTTGTAGAGATAAAAACCTGATGAAGCCAACGGTTTCGTAGAAAAACGATGTTCAATTCGACAACAATAATTAGCAAACGCAGCCCTAAAGTCATATGGTAAGGCGAATGAACTCCTTCTAATGCTATTAGTTACGATACAGAAGGGACACTGATTTTCATTATTTTTTTATTATACCTACATACAACTACGAATAATATTTTATTACAACAAAAAACAATTACATAAAATAAACATTCAATTGTTAGCAACACGAGGCGCCATCTAGCGACGATGAGTGGAACTTGTCACGAATTCCACCACTACCGCGCGACCACGAGTTAAAAAATGAGTGTTCTGAACTAACCGGTGCGCGTCATTATTTTCTTGGATTTGCAAATAGAATTATTTATGATGATATTGTGTATTTATTGATTTGTGTCGATTGAAAGTTAGTCCTGGTGTTTAAATTGTTTATAATTATTATTTATTAAAGCTTTTTACGAAATTGGTAAAAATTACCATCCATTACTAGTTTATACTCATTGTAAAAAAACACTACGTTCAAAAACAAATTGTGCCTACTGTCGCTTCTGCACAAATCCTTTTCATTTCTAGTCCACGTGGACTGTGGTCTATTTATGACAGAAAGTATTGCACCCAATGAATGGGCAAGCGCACGAGCACCTGATTGGCCGGCCGCAAGTCACATGAAATTTAGCCCCGCCTTTCATCACTTTTGTGTATTTAGAAATGGTTCCGTAATATCCTTATTTTCTTTGTAAACAAGTTATTATTTTTAGGATTTTATTGTAATAAATAGCAGACAGACAGTAACAGGCTGTTACTGTCTGCCTGCTATTTATTACAATAAAATAAAAGTAAACCATGTTCCTTGATTACTAATTCAATGTGTTTTTAAAATTTCTATTTAAGGGTTTCGCAAAAAAACATTTAATGAACCCTAAAACAAATCACCGCCATTTTTTTTTCTTCGTTCGGCACTATTCGGCAGCCGGCCGGTGTCGTCGCGTCGGGTCGGTCGGTCAGTCAGTCAGTCAAGTCAGTTCAGTCGGTCTTTGTCTGTTCGTGAGTTCAGTGCATTGTTCCTGCAATTAAAATGTCTCGTCAAATCATACATGTTTACTCAAACAATGAGTACTATGATATGATTTTGTGTGTTGGTGCCGCCGATGGTAACATCAACATGGCTATGGACTTCTATCGCCAGCGTTTCGTTGACGGTAGACCCCCGTCGGAGCAACGCCAGCTGCCGTCCTACACGTGCTTCCGAAATATGTGCCTACGGCTGCACGAAACTGGGTCTTTCCACCCGTCGTCGCATCGTGAAGGTCGACCTAATGTTTACGGTGGATCTGAGTTGGAGACTCGAATTATCCAACATTTCGAGCAAAACCCGAGGACGAGTACCCGCCGTGCCGCCGCTGTGTTCAACGTTAATCACATGGTGATATGGAAAACTCTTCGCGACGACGGCCTGCATCCGTATCATTTCCGCCGGACACAAGAGTTGACGTCAGCGGACTATGAACCGAGGAAGAATTTTTGTTCGTGGTACAGAAATCGTGTCGCCAGCGATACAAATTTCGCGGCACGGATTTTGTGGACCGACGAGGCCAGTTTCACAAGGTCGGGCCTAAAAAATTTACACAATGAGCACATGTGGGCTCACGTGAATCCGCACGCGGCTACGGAAAGCAGTTTCCAGCACCAGTGGCGCATCAACGTGTGGGCTGGCATTATTGGAAATAGAGTCATCGGGCCAGTGTTCCTGCCTGCGAGTTTGAACGCCGCGAATTATTTGGAACACCTAACCAATTATGTAGAGGAGGAGTTGTCAAGCAGTTTGTCAGTGATTGACTACGTTGAAACAGTGTTCCAACACGATGGAGCGCCTGCGCACTATGCACGCCCTGTGCAAAATTATTTAAATTCACGCTTCTCGGAGTGGATAGGGAGAGGAGGACCAGTGCCATGGCCCCCGCGATCTCCAGATTTAACCCCACTTGATTTTTTTTTTTGGGGTCATATTAAAAATTTAGTTTACTCTGTGGAGTGTAACACGCGCGAAGAAATGGAGGAGAGAATTCGTGTGGCGTTCAGAAGTATTACGCCGGCGATGTTGCACAACGTACGGACTTCTATTCTTCGTCGAACAGTGTTGTGTTACGAAAACGAAGGCAGACATTTTGAGCCATATCTGTGAAGTGAAGTGAAGTGTAATTATCGGTATGTACCTACCTACATTCTCATTCTACATTAATAGGTAGTGAACAGAGTTTGAAACTTTATTATCAAGGTAATAATTTGTGTTTAGATCTGTTACACATAAGTAAACATAAACCCGTATTGGTCGTGGTCCACCTGCGTGGTACACCTGGGTGGACCACGGGCATTTTTTCTTGCCCGTGGTCCACCTCTGTCCACCTAGGTGGACCACGGGCATTTTTACTTGTCCGTGGTCCACCTTTTTAATAATATATGAAATACTATTGCAAACCTTTTTGAACTTTTTAGGATTCAGTAGTAAAATACAAGGAACCATTATAGTTTCAGAGGTAATGCTAGAAAGCTGTAATTCGGTATGTATTGTTTCCGGAAATGTATGTAAAGAAATACTTCTTTGAGGTTTTACTTTATAGTTTATGTTTTAAGAAGAAGATGACGTATGACGTTTTGATTTTAAAGAGTGATTTGTCTATTTGTGTTTTTTTTGATAATATGTGAAAATTAGTTTAAAACTTAAATTGATGTTTCTCTAATAAAATAATAGAGCAACTCAAAAGTCTAATTATTAAAAGATAAATACATCTACTTATAAAACAGTTCCATGATTATTAAATTGACAATTGATTCAGAATGGTCAATTTGGAAAAATAAATTTTGTGAGTCCTTTGCAAACAAGGGATGGAATCCAGTTACATATGCCTTATTATTTAGATACAAAGAGGGATCATTATTGGACTACGCTATTAGAAAGGAAAAACTTTTATTAGATATGAGAAGATCTATTGATTCGGGTACCCTTCTGGATCTTATTGCAGCCGGTTTACCAGAGTTTATACTTAATAAGATTGATAGAGAAGCATTAAAGGATACAGTAGATTTGTTTAATGAGGTGAGCAAGTATGAACACATGGTACGTAAGAGACCTTTAATGAACAGGAGAAAATATGAAGATCCAAAAATGAATGCTAGAAATGAAGATTTAAAGCAGTGTAAGATTTGTGAAAAATTAAATAAAGGGACTCGTTACCATCCAGAAGATGCATGTTGGTTTAGAGTAAACGAAGGAAATACTATGAAGAGGAATTTTATTAAGCATGTAAATAACTCAGTAATAGAAGCGGAATTGAATGAAAATGATCAAAAAAACTAGTAGTAACACCATTAATAAATGTCAAACTATTATTGGAGGATAAATTAGAAATATATGGAGTTTACGATTCAGGTTCGAATGTATCCTTGATTAATTCTAAATTATTGATGGTGAAAAATAAAGGTAACACTTTAAATGTAGCGGATTTAGTAACTATTAATGGTGTTAAAAAAACGAGTGGTTTGACGAAGTTGAAAATAAAGATATTTGAGTTAGAGGAGTCTGTTGATGTGTACATAATTGATGAACAGAATTTTAGATATGATTTTCTAATTGGCTTGGACTTGATAAAAACTTTTAAATTAATACAAAATGAAGATTTACAAATTACTCAGAAAAATGAGATTAATAATGAAAGTAAACAAAAAACAGAAGAAATTAGTACAATAATAAGAAGTATAGATAGAGAATACAAGATAAATTTTAATGAACACATGAAAGTAGAGGATTTTGAAATGAAAGTGAGTCACTTAAATGAATATCAAAAATCTGAAATAAATAAATTGATAAATAGATATGAATCAGTTTTTGCTAAAAATAAATATGACGTAGGAACAGTTAACGGATATGAAGCACGAATTGACTTATTGGTAGACAAATACTGTAGTAAGAGGCCTTACAGATGTACTATAGAAGATAAAAAAGAGATAGAAGAACAGATTGCAAAACTTTTAGACAATAAGATGATAGAAGAATCTTACAGTCCTTTTGCTGCACCAGTGACATTGGCATTTAAAAAAGAAGATAACAGGAGATCCAGACTCTGTATAGATTTCAGAGATTTAAACAAGATAATAGTACCGCAAGCTCAACCTTTCCCGTTAATTGATGACTTAGTCGTTAAGACTAGAAATTGTATTTTTTTTTCAGCCTTGGATATAAATTCTGCATTTTGGTCCATACCTTTACGAATTGAAGATAGAAAAAAAACAGGTTTCATAACACAGGATGGACATTTCCAATGGACCTGCTTACCTTTTGGATTAAAGACATCTCCGGCGATCTTCCAAAGGATTTTAAGCAATATACTAAGAAAGTATAAGCTTACTGATTTTGCTGTTAATTATATAGATGACATTCTTATATTTTCAAAAACTTTTGATGAACACATTGATCATTTGACTCAATTATTAAACGCGATCGAAACTGAAGGTTTCAGATTGAAGTTTACTAAATGTTCATTTGCATCCAATATGGTGAAATATCTAGGTCATATAATTGAGAATAATTCTGTTAAACCGATAAATGATAATTTGATCTCGATAAAGAATTTTCCTATTCCTAAAACACAAAAAAATGTAAGACAATTTTTAGGGAAAATCAATTTTTATCATGAATATATACCTAGGAGTGCTATAATTTTGGATCCGTTGCATAATTTATTGAGGAAGAACCAAAAATTTATATGGTCTGATGAATGCCAGAATACTTTTGATCTCATAAAGAATATGTTATGTTCTCAACCAGTGTTGGAAATTTTCGATCAGAATTTATCAATTAATATTTATACAGATGCTTCTATTGAAGGTGTTGGAGCGATCTTGAAACAGGTACAGCCTAATGGCAAAGAGAAACCTGTAGCTTATTTTTCAAAAAAACTTAATGAGAGCCAAAAGAAAAAGAAGGCAATATACTTAGAATGTTTGGCGATCAAGGAAGCCGTACGATATTGGCAGTACTGGTTAATAGGCAAGTCTTTTACGGTTTATTCAGATCACAAGCCGCTAGAGAATATGAATTTAAAATCTAGAACTGATGAAGAATTAGGAGATTTAACATATTATTTATCGCAATATGACTTTAAAGTAAAGTATGCCCCTGGAAGTCGAAACTTGGAAGCAGATTGCCTAAGCAGAAATCCTGTGTTGGAAATTGACACAAATACTGATGAGCAACTAAAAATTGTAAACTTGGTTAAACTGGAAGATATTTTATCAGATCAGAATAGAAATAAGGATTTACAAAAGGAAAAAAGAGAATTAATAAGGAAACACAACTTGTATTTAAAAAGGTTCAGAAGTAAAGAGAAGATTATTTTGTCGGAAGAGTTTAGCATGAAATTGATAAAAAATGTACATGAAAATTTGTGTCATATTGGATTCGGTCAAATGCAAAAGACAATTAGTCCATTTTATACTGCAAAAAATTTAATAAGAAATATTAGAAATATTTGTAAAAACTGTGAGGTTTGTATTAAAAATAAATCGAGAGGACACGACAAATTTGGATTTATGTCTCATTTGGGACCGGCTACAAGACCATTTGAAATAATCTCGATAGACACCATAGGTGGTTTTGGAGGTTCACGATCAACTAAAAAATATTTACATCTACTAGTAGATCATTTTACCAGATATGCATTTATTCTCACATCAAAGACACAAACCGCACAAGATTTTATAAAACTAGTTACGAATATAGCTGATGAGGATATTGGATTACTTCTTACCGATCAATACCCGGGCATTAACTCAAATGAATTTAAGCAGTTTTTAAGTGACAAAGGAATACCTATAATATTTACGGCGGTAAATGCGCCGTTTTCTAATGGTCTAAATGAGAGACTGAATCAAACATTAGTAAATAAAATCAGATGTAAAGTAAATGGAAGAGAGAATAGAAAAGCATGGACAACAATAGCTCAAGAATGTGTAAGGAAATACAACGAAACTTGCCATTCGGTTACTGGATTTTCGCCGAGTTATCTTTTATATCGCACAGACGTCTCAATTTTACCGAAAGAATTCAAACTAGAAATATCACAAAGTAATTGGATAGATGATAGACAAATAGCATTGAGTAATACAATAAAATCACATAATTACAACAAGAGACGTTTTGATAAAAATCGGAAATATTATGAATTTAATGTAGGAGACATGGTGTATGTGGAAAATGGAAACAAATTGAATAGAAAAAAATTAGAAGAATTGAGAATTGGTCCGTACAAGGTGATTGAGAAGATTTCTAACTCCATTTATAGAGTGGATACAGGTCACAAAAAAACAGAATCAAATTTATTTCATATAACAAAACTTATTCCTTTGCTCACACTGGAAACTGAAGAAGAAGAAGAAGAGTAGATGTAGAAGATTGCATTTATTATTATTTTATTTTCTTTGAGGGGGGGAGATGTAAAGAAATACTTCTTTGAGGTTTTACTTTATAGTTTATGTTTTAAGAAGAAGATGACGTATGACGTTTTGATTTTAAAGAGTGATTTGTCTATTTGTGTTTTTTTTGATAATATGTGAAAATTAGTTTAAAACTTAAATTGATGTTTCTCTAATAAAATAATAGAGCAACTCAAAAGTCTAATTATTAAAAGATAAATACATCTACTTATATGTATACTAGCTATGTATTCAAACAAACATTGGTGGGTTAGGTTAGTATTCAGACAGACATTGGTGGGTTAGGTTAGGTTATCTTGTGATCATAACACCGCCGAGCGAGCGAAGCGAGTGAGGCGCGAATTTTTCTTACGGTTCAATCAACGCCTTGTGGGCTATTTTGCCGTTCACTGAGCGTTTTCGGTCTTTGAGCGTAACATATACAATTTTTAGGAAATGTGTTATTTTATAGCGCAATGCAATGGTCACAAGCTAACCCTAACCTAACCCAGTTTGTCTGATGAACAACATGTTTCAATTATTTTATTTACAGACACAACCATTTCCGGTAACATACTATACTGATACACGGATTTATCAATGCTAAAAAGTAGAAAATTTTTTTGAAAATCATTTTTTTGGGATTGCCTACCATAGGGCGAAAAAAAATTATTCCCACTTTACATATAGATGTAAAGTGGGAATAATTTTTTTTCGCGTCGACTCCATTTTATGGTCTCTTAAAAAAATGTGGTATGATGATATATGGTTATGGTACTTAATGTTACGGTTTGCGTATGATTTTACATTTCAAAATCATCTTAGAACCATCCGAAAATCGTATGAAAATTATTTCTGAATCACCATAAAAGCATTCTAAAATAAGACTGAAAATTATTCATAACTAAATCTAAAGTCAATCTTAGTCCATCACAAAACTATTTTAATAACATAACAGAAATTTCGTCAAAATTACCTATAATAATCCTAAACCATATCAAAAAAATTCGAAAATAATAATTCCTAATCCATCCTAAAAACATTGCTAAATAATTCTAAAAGCATTCCTAATCCATCCCAAAAACATTTCTTAATAATCCTAAAGGCATTCCTAATCCATCCTAAAAACATTTCTTAATAATCCTAAAGGCATTCCTAATCCATCCCAAAAACATTGCTTAATAATCCTAAAAACATTCCTAATCCATCCTAAAAACATTTCTTAATAATCCTAAAGGCATTCCTAATCCATCCCAAAAACATTGCTTAATAATCCTAAAAACATTCCTAATCCATCCTAAAAACATTTCTTAATAATCCTAAAGGCATTCCTAATCCATCCTAAAAACATTGCTAAATAATCCTAAAAGCATTCCTAATCTATCCTAAAAACATTGCTAAATAATCCTAAAAGCATTCCTAATCCATCCTAAAAACATTTCTTAATAATCCTAAAGGCATTCCTAATCCATCCTAAAAACATTGCAAATAATCTTAAAACCATTTCTAATCCATCCTAAAAGCATTCCTAAACTACACCAAAAACATTCCAAAATAATCCTAGAAATAAACACTAACTCGGATGGAGGTGGACCATGGCCCATTGAATATTTGAATTTTTTATTACAAATCATTTAGGTGGACCACGGGCAAGAAAAAATGCCCGTGGTCCACCCAGGTGTACCACGCAGGTGGACCACGACCAATACGCGAACATAAACACGTTACGACAATCGTAAATTGTTTGCAAATTATTGCTCGCCCCCGCCTCGCGCCGGTTGAAACAGTGCGGTCATAGCTGCCGCTGCCGCAGCCACCGTCACGGCCGTCAGGTATTTACTGGTTTTGCGTGAAAACCAGCAAGAGTTTATTTAGCATTTGCTAGCATGTTGTAAATGATTATTAAAAAATGATTTATTAGATTTTTGTTGTTTTACTTGTTACCACTGTACTGTAGGTAGCCTACCTACCTACCTGCCTGTGTAGATAATCCAGGTAATTTTGTTATTTAAATTAGATACCTACCTACTTTTATGTACATAATAGCCCTATAACTAAGTACGGTACGAGGGTAAGAAAAGTAGGTATGTTCATAATATTATTATTTTCTTTTGAATGAAGACCGCACTAGTCATTATTGTATTGATACTAATAATACTAATAGGCACGGGTTCGAATCCCGCACCATAGCGAGTTTCTTTTATTTATTTATCAAAGCAACACACAGATATTAATCATAAGAGATTACAATAGTTTTAGATTATTTATGTAACAAATAGTTACAAGATAAATATCCTTGAATCTTTTGATTTCTTTTGAATGAAGACCTCACTCATCATTATTGATATAATAGGCACGGGTTCGAATCCCGCACAATGGCGAGTGTTGCTTTGACAGCCCGGGGCAGCGCAGTTGTTTTTTTTTATGTCGTGCGTGAACATTATAGGTTTTGTATTTGTCTTGTTGTTGATGTGATGAGGTGTCTTGCCTCTCCACCTACATTGGAATGGCAATAACTATGATCATTTATTTTGGTGTGCACTTGTGCAGTAGAGAAGGTAACGTTAGCGGGAATAGCGCAAGCGCCACCCGCCGTGTCTATGTCCCGCGCTCCCGCTCCGCTGCCGCAATCCCCGCGCGCCCCGCGCCGCCGTCTCGTAGTACTACGGCGGGAAGGGGCGGTATGCGGGGGTGAGACCGTATTAAGGTTGTCAAATATTTACACTCGAAATTAATTTTATATTTTTGTATGGAAGGTAAAAGTTGCTTTTACGAATTCAACATTTTCATAACTGACTATTTACACGATACCCATGCACATCCTTCAATGTTATTTCGGTCTTTTATTACACCCTGTATATATTTACTATATACTTATAATATTTTATTGATATGAGCTTAATTTTGAATTTTGAACCTTGTTTGTTTGTATTTTGTTCTGTATTTTTCAGGGTTGGGGAGTCACCAGCTTAGCAGTATGCCACCGATGCCCTCGCCAGGTCGTCCCACTGCTTCCGTACCGGGCACTCCTGGCTGAAGGCATTGTGGCATGTATCGCTGCTTTTCGCTTTAATGCAGTTACTGCATGATGGAGGCACACCCGACAGACACTCAGTGCACTCGGATCTGAAGTGCGGTCCACCGCAGTGGCTGCATAGGTCGGCGAGCTGTTTACACAGCTTCCGGCCATGCCCGTACTCCAGACACCGAGTGCACTGCACCAGAGGCGACTGGTCCTCCACCAGCAGCGGCTGCAAGTCCACGCGGAGTCGGCCTTTTGTGAGCGCTCGATTCCACACAGTGGGCGAGACGCTTATCACGACGTGGTTTGTTTGGGGGTTCCTCGCCCTCTTTCTATATTTGACCTCGACCCTTGCCGCCTCCTCCTCGTCGAGGCCGTGAAATATGTCCCCGTTGTTCCTCCTCAGGGCCGTCCCTATCTCCTCGTCGGTGAGGACTTTACGGACGCCCCTGATGACCAACAGCGGGTCCTTGTTTTTCACGTCCTCGACGAGCAGGTGCTCACCAGACCCTTCTATTCTCTCCCTTGCCCTCCTCCTGTCCTCCTTGGTCCTGCACCCCATAATGATTTTCCTATCTTTTCCCTTTCTGATTCTTTCTATTTCGACACCTCCGTCCCCAGAGTTGATTGCTCTTCTGACTCTGTCTAGGACCTCTTCTCCCGTCTCCATGTCGTTTTTAGAGGTGATGATAATGGAGTGCAGGGGGCTCACTGCCTGTGTTTTGTTTGCAGGAGGAGGGGCGGCCACTACGCTGGCATACGATGCCTTGATATTGGCAGCTAGGTGCTCACCTTGAGCTGTCAACACTTCCTTTAGCTCTGCTGTTTGCCGACCTTCTTCTCTTTCTCTCCTCTCCAGACCTTCGCCGATCTCTTCTAGCATTTTTGCATTTCTCTCTATCAACCATTTTTGTTCTTCTAACTTTCTTATAACCATTCGGACTTCTTTGCCACATTTACTTTCGCTATTCATTTCCTCACTTATCTCTCCCTCCCCTCCTTTCCTGTCCTTTTCCTCTCTATTCTTTTCGTCAGCGAACTCTGTCCATTCTTTGGCGAGTGATAGGACTTTTCTTAGAAAGAACCTTAATGCCTTCTCCAATCCCGCCTTTATGTCCTTTCTAATATTGCCAGACTGAGACATCAAGTGCATGGCGTGGTCGTATGTTTGCTGGGCGTCTTCCGTCTCAATACTACAGTGGGTTAGGTTAGGTTAGGTTTTTTTTTTTTTTTTTTTTTTTTTTTTTTTTTTTTTTTTTTTTTTTTTTTTTTTTTTTTAATCTTATCCCCTGATATTCTTTCAGGGACCTTGTTTACAGTTTTTATTTCATACTTTTTTATTGTCTATGCTAATATCCTATCTTCTCGTTTTTATGCACTCTTTCATACTAGTTCTCGCTTTTTTGCCTCTCGCACTTTCTTTCTGCATACTGTCCTTTCATACTGACTCTACTTTTGTTTCCAAAATTTTCTATTCTATATTTTTACATTCTTGGTGTAGGACTGGGGATCTGGTTTTAAGGGGTTTAAAGCCAGGTTTTCTTTATTTAACATTATTTTGTATTACACTTTTATTATTACATTTTTGTCTCTTATGCTACTTATATTCTATTCTTTATTTTGCTTACTCTAAATTCTTTCCATATCTATTTACATATACTCTCTATACACTATAGATATGTTCTTTCTCAATCTACTTTATTACGTTTATTGACGCATTTTACAATTTTGCTTATATATTTTATGACTTCATCTCTGTGTTTTTTGCTGCTGATTAGTTGCGGAAGGTTTTGTTTTTCCATTTTAATTTCCGTATATTGTTCCAGATGGAGTCTGTGTGCGCTGAACTGTGGGCAGTGCAGTAAGAGATGTGGGTACAGTACAGTTTCGTCTACCCCGGGATCGCAGATGCACGAAGGACTCTCCTTGCACTTGAATCTGGCCAAGTACCCGGAGAACCCTCCGTGCCCCGTGAGTGCTTGTGTTAGCTCTCGTGTGAGCTGCAGGTTTTTGACCGTTCTATACGCGTCCGACGCTCTGGGAAAGAATAGTTTCGTCGTGGACGCCGTTTCGCCTTCTGCGTATCTCCGATCCCATTCCTCAAGAGAGTTCAGACGGATATTTCGCTTGACGAATGAGACCGGACATTTGTCGTAGGCCGGCTTAATCTTGGACCTCAGGGCAGCCTCTTTTGCCAGCTCGTCGGCTCTCTCATTGCCCTCCATCCCTACGTGTGCTTTAATCCAGTACAAGGAGACGCTCCTGTTCTGGTTCCTACAGCTGCGGATGGCGTCTCTGGTTTCCACGGCAAGAGGGTGGAGAGCATTGGGATTCACGACCGTCAAAAGGGCCGCCATGGAGTCACTGAGAATTGCTGAGTCCGGCTCTTTCCTCTTCAGTATTTCCCGCGCAGCCTCGCAAAGCGCTACGAGCTCCGCCTGGTAGACGGTGCAATACGTTGGGAGAGCAAGCTTGCGCGCCTTAATCTCGGCAGCGTCTTTCCATACGGAGAATGCTGCCCCGACCTTGCCCTCGATCTTGCTCCCATCTGTGTAGATCTTCACTGTATGATTGCAGTGAATGTGTTGTTCCTCATCTACCAGGCTTCCCAGCTCTATCTCCAGATGCTCTGCAGGGTGGGGCATTTCGAGCGCCGAGGCCATACGCTCGACCTCCCTGTCCCCCAACTCCGGCCGGAATAACCCCCTCTTTGCCTCGTACAATGAGGCATTCTCGCGTATGCGGATATCAAGAGGGAGTATGCCGGCCAGTACCAGTCCTGAGTTCAGCGAGGTCGTTCGGTAGGCTCGACATAGTTTTTGTGCGAAACTGCGTTGAATCGCATTGAGCCGCTTCTGCACTCCCAGTTTTCTCGTCGCCGGTGCCCATGCGCTGGCCGCATACAGTATTGTGGGCTCGACTGCTGCAGTGTATATGGTCTTAACGACCTCCGGGTGCAGGCCCCAACTCACTTTTGCAGCCCTCGAGAGTTGCTTGTATATTCCGGCGGCTTTTGCACAGACGTTTGCGACGTGACTATTAAATGTCAATTTATGATCGATGGTCAGTCCCAGTATCTTAATTTCGGTGGACATGTCAATGCATACCTCTCCCATTTTCAGTCGTGGGGTGTCGTATTTTAGTTTTCGGGTTAGGTTAGGTTAGGTTAGGTTAGGTTAGGTTAGGTTAGGTTAGGTTAGGTTAGGTTAGGTTAGGTTAGGTTAGGTTAGGTTAGGTTAGGTTAGGTTAGGTTAGGTTAGGTTTTTTTTTTTTTTTTTTTTTTTATTTTTTTTTTATAATAAAATTTACGACTACAGACTCTTGGTCCGTACATTTTTTAATTTATTCAGTTTTGTTAGTTTAATTTTACAACTTAAAAACTACTCCGCTAATTACAAACTAAAAGAAAGACTTAAAACTTATTATTATTTTCTTAATTACAAAACAAAGACTAATTATTTTAAAGGCAACAGTTTCCCCGCAGGGTCAGAGGATAAGCAACAGACCAGTCACCCCAGGCGGCACCCGTTCACGAGTTGACGCAGGGGTCAGCCATCGCCATGCTCAACCATATTGGAGGGAACACGACGACCCGGCCCGCACGCCACCGCCTGATTTGACACTAAAGCGGGCATGACTGCTGGTTTCCCCCGATCCTACGGCGAAACTGTTTCCTTACTTATGCTATTTTTACTAATTCTTATTCTAGTTATTCTATTCTTATTATTTTTTTTTTTTTTCTTATATTTTTTTTTTATTTATTCTTTTTTTTTTTTATTTTTTTTTTTTTTTTATTTTTTTTTTTTTTTTTTACTTATTTTTTTACTTTGTTCTATTGTTACTGTTAGTTTTTTCCTTTTTCTTGCAATTTTTTTTTATTTTTATTATTACAACCTTATGCTAGTTTTTTTTTTTTTTTTTTTGCTTTCTTATTGTCTAGATTGTTAGCTTAAACATAAAACAAATAAAAAAATTTGGAAGACAGAATGGCGGGGGGGGGCGTTTCAAAACCACGGCTGACGGGAGGGACTACTCGCGATGATCCGCGAATATCGCGAGTCTTTAGGTCCCCGTTTTTTATAGCCATCTTGAGGTTGTAGTCCCTAATTCTGCTGTCGGAGGCTCTCTCGGCACGAGCAATGAGACGAGCGGTTGCGTCCTCGTCTGTTCTGTCTGTGAAGTAGACACAGGTGTTTGTGTGTCTCGAGATTGCTACTACTGCATGGGGGACACTTTTAAGAAGGTGGGAGCGGGCAGAGCTAGTGCGTACGATGTAGACTGTGTGGAATGTTAATCCCTGTGCTTCGTGTATTGTGAGGGTACGAGAATCCGTCTGTGTTCCGTAGCCCTGGCTAATCAGGAGGGCCTTCTCAGCCTGGGTGTGGACAAGATATAAAGTGTTGTCCGACTTCGGGATTCTCGCGCCTGTGTATGTGTTCAGCGACAGGGATCGTGTTTTGTTCCTGGCAGAGTATATACCCCCGTAGATCTCGTTGAGGGCATATGCTACGTCCTGCGGATTTCTAAAGGTACACAAGAGCTCTCTAGTTATCTGGGTTACAGTGTTGGGCCTGTTGTAATTTAAAACGAATAAGTTGCTCCGGTCTATGTAGGGGAGTTGGTTATTGTCACCGATCAGAAGCGCTTCTTCAGCTTTCACGATCTGGATGGCCAGTATGATGGATCCGAAATGGTTCATCAGGGCTTCGTCCACCACAAGGCGTTTACACGATTCCCCGTCCTTTACACCATTTACAAGAACTGACGCCATGGTTCTTACACGGCGTTTGGCGGTTGCTTCTCCGATTCGTGGTTCCAGCTTTTCTCGAAGATCTTTTGCGGCTTCTGTCGTGGTTGTGACAATTATGTCCCTATCCGTGTTCACATGCGATACCACCCAAGTGGTCTTTCCGCATCCAGGGACTCCGTTCACCCACGTGAAAGTGGGCCTCGTCCAGTGCTCCGGCGGCTTGGCGACAGACAGGTCACCCGCGATGGTTTTAGCCATCTCGAGTATCCTATCGTCGAGCATAACCTGGGTGCACTTGGCGACGACCACTGTGGACTCGTGGAGTGGAGTATGGAATCGGATTCGCTCTGCTTGCCCTTCGTCCCGTTGTACGAAGCCCACTTGGTCGCAGTAAGCAGCCATATACTCTCCCGACATCTTGCCGTGCAGTGCGCGGCCCTCGTCGTTATCGTATATCGCTGCCTCCGCTTCGTCCAAAAGAACCCGTAGCAGTCCTTCATTGCCACGCTTGAAGGCTTGCAGTATCTTGCTGCATGTATCTTCATTTACTTTGCGCGTGGCTTTGGTTACCGCTACGAATTCAATGAACGCGTTGACCATGTGTTCTTGTGGGTCGGCTGCTGGCAGCAGCTTCGGTGGTGAGACTTGCCCCATGTCCGCCCTCGTTCTTGTTGAGGGGTTTGCGGTTTCTCGGGATGGTCTTTCCGGGCTTGTGAACTTGGATACTGCTGCCTCCACAGACATGAGACTACCTATTCGCTTTGTTGTTTTGGGGATGTTTTGGAGAACTCGACTGAGGGTTGTTATTAGGGACTTTACTCCTTTGCTCTCTTTGGTCTCGTTCCGCTTCGCTTGGCTTTTCTCTTCTTCCACCCGCAGTTCCAGACGTTCCGAACCACTGAGATTCGGGTTACGTACCGGATTACCCCAGCAGTCGGTGGGGACCGCTGGAATGCTCTGATCTCGTTGCTGTGGTGGCAGGAAGCTGAGGTTTTGACCTCTGTTTTCATATACCACAACTTCGTGGTACTTGGAGGCTGAGAGGGCTCCGATGAAGTCCTCTGTTTCACCTCTTTCGTACGCTACGACCATTGCATCCAGGCTGATTATTCGTGCGGGTGGGGGTGTCTCTCTCTCCGTCTCTCGACGCGCCAACTTTTCTAGCACTTTGCACACTTTTTGAAATTCTGTGATGTGTGTTTCGGTGTTAAATAGTGCGATAGTTTTGTTTTTCTTTCGCACTATTCTACACCGCGTGCCTTCTACGAGTACTTCGGGCAATGCGTTGTAGGTCTTCCTACGCATTGTCGTTTTCGAAGTACTTCCGTTGAGTAGCGCGCCGAGACCTGGGGAGATATACACTGAGTTTTTGGCCATGGCGTTGCAGAAGGACAGTCCCATTCTCTCCGTGTTGCCGTCCATGAATAGGGCGACTCCGCGGGTCTTTATGCCGGGCTTTCCGAGTTCTCCGTGTTGTGTTAGTGGGAAGTGGGGTATTGTGGTCTGGGGGGGGTTTTGGGTTGACGTTGTGGGTTGTGGGGGCGGTTGTGGCTGCTGGGTGGTTGTTGTCGGTAACAACGTGCTGTTCCGTTTGTTGGCTGTTTTGGCAACCTCTTCGAAGAAATCCAGAAGATGCCGTCTCGGCACCTTACTTTCGAACAGGCTGTGGATGTTGTCTTGGCTCAGTTTCGTTTCGAGGACACACTCCAGGTTGTATCGGGACGTCGTGAAACGGGGGCATTCCAGTAGTAGATGCCAGACTGATTCGCTGATGTTCGGGTCGCACTCGCATCCGGGATCATCCTTAAGACGGAACCGATGCAAGTATTCTCCGAATCCGCCGTGTCCTGTCAGGATTTGTGTTTGTCCGTGGGTTAGTTTCGTACCTCTTACTATAGCGTAGGCTTTGCATACGCTAGGGAGGAACGTTTTTGTTATGGACCCAGTAAGGGAAGAATCGTACCTGTCCTGCCATCTCTGTACCGATTCCTCTCTGATCTTTTTCCTGACGTAGGATAGTGGGACTTCCGCGTAGTCTGGCGCTGGCTTTGTGTTTGTGGCCCCTTGCTTCGCTAGTTTGTCGGCTCGTTCGTTTCCTTCGGTCCCGACGTGCGCTCTCAACCAGAAGAGTCGCACCTGTCTTCCTTCTGCTCGGATTTCCACTATGCTCTCCTTGATCTTTTTGGCGAGAGGATGCAGGAGTCTGGGGCCTCCCAGCAACTCTAGAGACGACCGGGAGTCGCTCAGGATGTTGACTGTTTGTTTCCCACTCTCCTTCGCCCTTTCTACCGCTCTGTGTAGGGCATATAGCTCAGACTGGAAAACCGTGCATGTCGGGTCTAGGCTGAAGATTTCATTTTGGACTTCTCTGCCATCTTCCCACCACGTTAGGGCAGCTCCTACTTTACCTTCCATTTTGCTGCCATCGGTGTACACCTGTGGGCCTGCAATCTGGTGGGCGTCCAGGGTGCTCTGGGTCATGTCCTCGAGGAGAGCGTACTCAGTTGTTATCTGAGTGGACGGATGTGATAGGTCCATTGCTCTTACAATTCCTTCAAGTTTCCGACCGGGTGGTAGAAAGTCGTCAGAGTAGCCTTTCTTCGCCTCGTACAGTGATGCTACCTCCTGGATGCGCAAGTCTAGTGGAAGGATTCCTGCCAATATGAGAGCGGACGTCAGAGACGTCGTTCTGTAGGCTTTGCAGATTTTCTGCGCGAATCCTCTCTGAAGCGTGTCCAGTTTTGTCCTGTTCGTTTGGAGTTCTGTCGCTTGTGCCCAGGCGCAGGCGCCGTAGGTAGAGATGGGCTCTATGACCGCTACGTAGATGGTCCTTACTATTTCTCCGTTAAGTCCCCAGGTAACCCTCGCTGCACACGCCAATTGCTTGTATATGTCTGTGGTCTTCTTGCATATATCAGCTACGTGTTTGTTGAAGTTCAGGTTCCTGTCGATGGTTAGGCCGAGAAGTTTCATATCGTCAACTAGCGCTATGGGCGACATCTGGACATCTGGAGGAGTGGGGGTGTAAACTTTAGCTTCTTCGTTAGCAGCATTGCATGTGTCTTGTGTGCTGCGAAGTTTAACTTGTTTTGTACGCCCCATCTATGTGTCTTATCTAGCACTGAGTTGGCTCTCTCCTCCATTTCGGCTATGGACTTTCCAGAAAAGACCAGGACTCCATCGTCTGCAAACGCCTGGCAGTATACCTCTTCGGTCGATAGGGTTTGTAGCAGAGGATCTAAAATGAGGTTCCAGAAGGTGGGACCTCCTATGGAACCTTGGACGCAGCCTTTGTTAGTTTCTCTTTCGCTGGTCTCTCCTGCATAGTTAACCACTATCTTCCTGTCCGTTAGGTACGAGCACACTGCCAGGTAGAGGTTTTTCGGGCATCTCCTGAGCACAAGTTGGTGTTTTAGGGCCGGCCACCACGCGTTATCGAAGGCGCCCTCTATGTCCAGGGAAACGATTATGACGGATTTTTTGCTAGCTAGCTCTTTCCGTACATGTCCCAGTAGATCGTAGAGGGCGTCCTCGGTGCCGCGCTGTGGTAAGAAACCGTACTGCTTTGGACTGAGAGTTGGGAGGAGGTGCCACTGTAGTCTTCCTACCAGAAGTTTTTCAACCGTTTTCCCCAAGACTGATAGCAGTCCTATTGGGCGGTACGACTTCGGGTGTGTGTAGTCCTCTTTTCCCGGCTTTGTGAGGATGACTACATGGGCTGTTTTCCACTGCTTGGGGAAGTATGGGATCGTCAGGCATTTGTTTGCTATTGCCATGAATACTTCCCTTTCGCTGCGGATTGCCCTGGCACAGATGTCCGAGGTGAACCCGTCCGGTCCAGGCGCCTTCTTCGGATTCTGTGCTTTAAGCACACTTTCCACTTCGGCCACCGTGAACGGAGGATCGTCCTCTTTCAAGAGTTTTCCCAGGTCGTCGGGTTTTCTGCTTTCCACAGTTCTCCTGAGTTCGGTATGATGGGCGTCATCTGTTTCTGTGGAGTCATTAGGGTAGAACGTTTTGGCGAGTAGGTCAGCCGATTGCTTCGGACTTAAGGTCTTCCCGTCCGGGTCTCTCAGGAGCAGGTCTTCTTGTCTCCCTTTCGTTCTCCTTATAACTCTGTAGATTCCGTCCCACATGCTTTCTCTCTCCTGTGTGCTGCAGAATTCCTTCCAACTCTCTGTCTGGGCCTCTTCTGTTCTTTGGACATAGAATGTCTTGGCCTCTCGGTATTCTTGCAGAACGGCTTCTATGCGGGGGGCAGCTGCGTTCCGTATTCTTCTCTTTTTACGCAGAACGTCTCTTTTTAGTTCTTCCAACTCCGGCGTCCACCAGGGCGGACTTACCTTCTTCCCCTTCCTGCCTACTTTTGGAATAGCGCTCTCGCACGCCTCCTTGATCGCATCTGTGTAGGCTTCGATTATGGAATCCATTTCCACTCCAGTGCTTACTTTCTGGATCGTATCGGCATTGATGTTTCTCTCTTCCAGTGATTTGTGTAGTTGTGCGTCGAACTCCGACCACTTTGCCTTCTTTGTGTTGTACGTTCTAGTGGTTGGGTAATCGACCGGTTTCAGTCTCTCCCCCACCTCCAGCGTGTAGGTGATGGCGTTGTGGTCTGAAGAGGTCAGAGCTCTGTTCACTTTCCACTCTTTCATCTTCCCTAGAAGGGTGGAGCTGCATGCTGTGACATCTACTATGCTTGTACACCACCTGCCCTGCCGGTACTCTTCGAACGTCGGCGTGTTGCCGGTGTTGAGTACGTGGAATTCCATTTCATTTAGGAAGGATCCGTAGGTTTGCCCTCGCTGATTTTCGTCGGTGCTGCCCCACCACTGGCTCCAGGCGTTGACGTCGCCCCCGATGATGATATTTGGCGTTGTTTTGCGGATCTCGGTGCATGCTGCCTTTGTGCGCTCTATGTATGGCTCAATGTCTTTGTCTCCTTCGTAGTAGACGGATACTACCCCGATTTTCAGAGTGCCAGCTGCCAGTATTACGGCCGATTCGGTTTCGGTCACAATCTGGGGGTCGTGGATGATCCTCAGATTGTCGCCGAATACTATTATCGCCGCCTTTACTGGTTTGCTACGATTCAGAGTGCACTGAATGACTTTCGTGCCTGAGTACTGTTTCACAGTGCCACTGGAACCGACGTAAGGTTCCTGTACCAGTGCCACTGCGATTTTCCTCTCCTCTGCTGCCTGTAGCAACTCTAGCGTGGCTTGTTTCGAGCGTCTTAGGTTTGCCTGGATGATCCGCAACCTAGTGCATCCGTCACTTGTCGGGAGACTTGTGCCTGTGTTGCTTTGGGCGCCTTTAGCAATATGCAATCCGCGAACGAGCTATCGTGTCCCATGCGATTTTTTCGGGACATTCGTCGCTGAATGCCATGTGTGCAGTTTCGTTTGTGTCCCTTTTAGCCTTAACGCAGTTGATGCATCTCGGCTGGCCATACTGTTTGCGGGTTTGGCAGTCTTGCCAGGAGTGAGCACCTCCGCAATAATTGCAGGCTTGCTCCTTCTCCTTACATATAGCTTTTGTATGCCCAAACCCTAGGCACTTGGCGCACTGAATAAGCGGGGATTGGTCTTCCACTTGGCGTTTTTCAAGACCAATGTGGACCGCTCCCGCCTCAGTCAGGCGCCTGTGTAAAATAGGCGACACTTCCATAACTGGATGGCACGTTAACTCGTTCCGCGCTCGCTTGCGGTATCGCACACGCAACGTGGATTCCTCACCCTTCAGGCCTTCGAACAATTTCTTGTTTTGTGCCCTGAGGTGTTGTGTTAGTTCCTCGTCCGTGTGGTAACTGAGCACGTTCTTGATTTTCACCAAGGGGTTTGACGCTTTCGCCTCTTGCACCTTAAGCGACTTGTTTATTTTGATCTTGTCTTGCAGCTTTCTTGCCTCCTCGCCTGACTCGCAGCTGAGTTCCACCTTTCTGTTTTTCGCCTTGCGGACGCGATCCACCTTTAGGCCGGTATTTTTGCAGTCCAGCGTGGTGCGGATTGTCTCTATGACTCCATCTCCTGTTTTGGTGGGGTCTGTGCTTGAAACAATCAAGGTGTGGTTCGGTCTCGCCGCGGGTCTGGCGGAGACGGCCTGCGCGTACGTCAGGGGGCCTTGTTGTGCCGGCTTTTTGATGTTGGTGTTATACCACTCCAGCTTTTTGTTCATGGCCCTGGATTGAAGCGCGATCTCGGACACGTCAGCCCTAAGGGGGTTTATGAGACCCTCTATTTTGGCCGCCGTGTCCGTGACCGCAATTTCATGGCCCAGGCCCATGACTCCCGCTGCCTGTGGGCCGGTGCTCGCTAGGACGACATCTTTTACTTCCTCCATTCCTTCGAGCAGCCTGCTAGTTCTTGTCATAAGCGGCGCCGTCGCCTCCTTTACTTCCTCGCGCACCTCGGACCGAGTTGTAGGTCTGAGTTCCGCGATGTTTTTGCGGATAGTGGATATGGCATCGCTGTGCTTTGCCATCTCCTCCCTCAGAGCCTCGATAGACTGCTCGATCCGGGCGTCTTTCTGCGAGTCCGGAGTCATAGGTGGCGTGGGACTCCTTCCATGTTGGCGTTCGCGCGCGTCTTGTTTTTTGTAGTGTATCTCCGTAGCGATGTCGCTTAGTTTACTGGAGATCTCCGCAAGCTGCTTCTTAATGTCCGGGAATGTGGTCGTAGTCGACTCCTCCGGGGAGCTTGGCAATGGCTGCGCATATGAGGGTTGATGAGCGGGCTCTTTTACCTCAAGGTGGATGGCCTTAACCGTTTTGATAAGGCCGTCCATCTCGCCGCCGAGCCAACTCTGCACCCCTGTCACGGCTTGGTGGGTGCCTGTTAGCGCCTCTTTTGTCTCCTGGAGGCGCTGCGCAAACTCCTGCCTTTGCTCTCTCATTTCCTTATTGTGGGCCCGCTCTACACGAACAAGTTCCCTCGCTGCTCGCGATCTCTCGACCTCAAGGTTTAGGCGGTGCCTATTCCTGGAGTCCGCCAGCGAGAGAACCAGCTCGTACAGGTTCGAGAGGCACTCTACGGCCGTGGCTCTGAGCTCCCTCTTTAACGTCTTCGAGCTTTCGAGCGCCTCTTTGCCCGTCATAAGAAACTCCCGGGCTCTGTCCGTCGCGAGGTCCTTGCACACTCCCGTTCGCGATCCTATCGCCGGGAGCATGCTCTGCCGTCCGCTGGGTTGGCTCTCCACCTCCGTCCACTCCGAGTCCGTGCTGCCTTCTTCTTCTTCCCCTTCCCATATCTGCATTTCTTTGAGATCAAAGGGATCTCTCAGTGCGGGTTCTTCCGGGTCCGGTTTCTCGGGCGACTCTTCGGGTTTTGCCGGTGTTGTTGAGATCACTACGCTGTAGTGATCTTTTCTGGCAAACGACGTGGTCGGCTCGTGGGTTGTATAGGCCGATGTTGTTGACGCGGGGTAGGATGTTTCGGGGGGCGGGGATCGTTTTTTTGGGGTTTCCAACATTGATAAGTTGGCCAGTTCGCGGTGGTCGTCCTGAGTCGACTGTCTCGCTAACGCTTGTGCGTTTTTGAGCGATACTTGCCTTCTCAACCCGCCCGGTCTGGCCATCTTATGAATGGATTTGTGGATTGTTTTTCCCAGTTCCCTAGGACCTCTTGTCACCTTCGAGGCCTTCCTGCTGGGCGCCGGGTGTGTGTTTGTTGTTTGTGTGTCTTGTGTTTTCTTTATGTCGCCTTGCTCTGACCGCTCGCGTTCGGCGGTTTGAACTTGGCTGGGGGGACTCTGGGATGACACTGGTGTCTCTCCCGTCACCGCGGTTTCCTCCTCTTTAAGAGGTGAGGTCTCTACTTTATTTGACATTGTAAAATAAAAAAATAAAAAAAAAAACACTAAGTGAAAACAAAAAAAAAAAACAAAAGACAAAAAAAACTAAAAATACGTGTTTAAAAAATTAAACAGTTTGTTAAACTTAAATGTAAACTTATGCTAGGTTGACTAGATTAGTGTGATGTTGGGTTTCTGTGCTGTGCTTGCGCTCACCTTGGACGGAGTATGTTGCGTTTGGCCTCCCGGTTTAGACGAGCCTTCCTTTGACTTCCTAGGTGGTCGGGTGCCAAAGTTGGGGTGCGGGGGGGTGAAGTCGGTCTCCGCGGGGGGAAACCGTGAGAGCCAAAATACTCCTCTCCCGATGCTGATTTTTTCGAGCCCTAGCTCGACTCCGTAGGTGGTCGGGTGCCGAAGTTGAGATGCGGGGAGGTGAAGTCGGCTTCCGGGGGGGAAACCGTGCTAACCAAGTTGTTCCTCTCTTCTTCCCGAGTGCAACGAGCCCTCCCTCGACTCTGTAAGTGGTCAGGGACCGGAGACACAAGGCGACAAAGATGGGACGGGATTCGCCGCGGAACAGTCGGCGGACTGACCCAGTGACCTAGTTCGCGCGCGCGCTTGAGAGGAGCGTGGGAGGGACTTAGCGGGGGCCAAGGATAAGCAGGCGGGGCTTCGTTTGGTACGTTGGTTCGTTGGGTGGGAGATACTGGATAAGGTTAGGTTAGGTTAGGTTAGGTTAGGTTAGGTTAGGTTAGGTTAGGTTAGGTTAGGTTAGGTTAGGTTAGGTTAGGTTAGGTTAGGTTAGGTTAGGTTAGGTTAGGTTAGGTTAGGTTAGGTTAGGTTAGGTTAGGTTTTTTTTTTTTTTTTTTTTTTTTTTTTTTAAATATTACTAGTTAATTTTTAACTAGTTTTCTTTTCTCTTATCGCTACTGTTTATAATGCAGCGCTTGTTTCTTTTGTTTTATTTTCCTTTATTTATTATGTTTCTGTATTTCTTTAGTTTCTAAAATATACTGTTTTCTTTTAACTATATCTTTATTATTTCTATTTGTTTCTTCTATGTATATTCCTTTGATTATTAACTTATATCTATATATTTCTTTTACATTTCTTTGATTATTAACTTATATCTATTTATTTCTTCTATATTCCTTTGATTATTAACTTATATTTATATATTTCTTTTATATTCCTTCTATTATTAACTTATATCTATATGTATATTTCTTCTAATGATTATTCTTCCATTGATCCAATTTTTTTTTTTTTTTTTTTTTTTTTTTTTTTTTTTTTTTATATATTAGTATTTTAGGACTGAGCCGTTTGCCTTTACAGCCAGTTTAATAACTTTTTCCGAGTAATTCAGAAACGCAATCCGTTTTTCTTTATTTTCCAGTACTTCTGCCAGACTTTCTACTGTTAGCTTGCTGCCGGTCTGTGTCTCATATTG
This sequence comes from Endotricha flammealis, assembly GCA_905163395.2. Lineage (NCBI taxonomy): Eukaryota > Metazoa > Arthropoda > Insecta > Lepidoptera > Pyralidae > Endotricha > Endotricha flammealis. The sequence goes on from LR990871.1 coordinate 14,437,876, forward strand.
CTGGCGGTGTTTTTCGAAACGCGGGCAGTCCACGATGACGTGCGCGACCGTCTCGGGTGTCTGATCATCGCAGACGCAACCAGGGTCTCCTATCAGTTTGAACCTGTGCAGGTACTGTCGGACTCCGCAGTGACCTGTTAACATTTGCGTCCTTATCTGGGTTGTTTTTATTTCTTTTAGGATTCTGTAAGCCCTGGTTGCGTCTGGGAAGAACAGTTTGGTCTGGGATGCAGTTGATGACTCACTGTAGCGGTGCTGCCAAACTTGTTCCGTCCTGCTGCGCACCAGACGTTTGGCGTGCGACAAGGGGACTGCGTCATACTTAGGGGCCAGTTTACTTTTTAGGGCAGTCTCTTTTGCAAGCTGATCAGCTCTTTCATTTCCTATGATTCCAGCATGAGCCTTTACCCAGGACAATTTCAAATCTAGGTCACTGTCTGCAACCACGGTGCGTACGTTCGCCGCTATAGGGTTGTCAGGACTCGGGTTGCAGACAGCTTCCAGGGCAGCCCGAGAGTCGCAAAAGATCGTGCCAGGTCGTTTGACATTGGCGAGATAGGTAACTGCTCTGTTTATTGCCGATAGTTCAGCCTGGAACACAGAGCAGTATCCCGCCAAAGGAATCTTCATCGTGGTCGTCTCTTTTCCCTTCGTCCAGCACGAAACTGCCGCACCTACTCTTTCCTCTATTTTACTCCCATCCGTGTACAGGTGGATTCTGTCTTCCATTAGCTCAGCAATCTCTTCCTGTGTATTAATTACATTGTATGTTAGTGCTTTCCTCTCCGATGGATGAGGATGCCGAGACATCTTTGTCCTCCTCTCAAGTTCACGCCCAGGGAGTTCTCGAAGTGGTTTTCCACGCTTAACCTCGTAGATCTCTGCACTCTCCTGAACACGTAGATCCAGAGGCAGAATTCGTGCCAGGAGAGCGCCAGCCATCAAAGATGTCGTGCGATGGGCTCGACAGATCTTGAGCGCGAACATCCTAGTAATGCGGTCCAGATGTTTTTGTGCGTATTTGCGGTCCGCTACATCCGCCCAGGCGCCAGCTGCGTAGAGCACCTTCGGCTCAATTACCGCCAAGTAAAGTAGCCTAGTAACATCCGGATTAAGGCCCCACTCAATCTTCACCGCCCTGGAGATCATCTTGAACAAGTTCGTGCACTTTTTCATGATGCCCTCCAGGTGCGGCCTGAACGTGAGCGACCTGTCGATCGTGAGCCCCAGAACCTTAATCACGTCTGTCAACTTCAGCGTCTGATCTCCCAGTTTGAATTGGGGTGTTATGTACTTGAGGCGGTTAGTGAGCAGCATAGCCTGCGTTTTGTGACCAGCAAATTTCATTTTGGCCTTCTTGCCCCAGTCCTCAATCAGATCCAGCGCCTCCCTCACTGTTTCCTCAAGGTTTTCGGTGGAATCAGCCGCCGCTACGACCAAAATGTCGTCGGCATAAGCCTGGATCTCTGCTTTTAGGGAGCTCGCGGTTTTCAGAAGAGGATCGAGCTGTATGTTCCAGAGTAGGGGGCCGAGAACCGACCCCTGGACGCATCCTCTGCTAGGTTTCCTTACCACAGTTTCGCCCATGTACCTAAGGTCTACGGTCCTGTTTGATAGGTAGCTTGTTATAACTCTGATAGTTTGCACATCAACCTTCTTTTTGTGTAGCTCCATGATGATGCCTGGCCACCAGCAATTATCGAATGCACCTTCGATGTCTAAGGATATCATGGCCACGAGCTTCTTTTCCTTTATTCCGTCTTTAACTGTAGTGAGTGCATCGTAAAGAGCGTCCTCAGTGCTGCATTGTGGTACGAAACCATATTGACGAAGGTCCAGTTTTTCTCCGTTGCCAAGTGTCCACGTTAGCCTCGTAGCAAGGAGTTTTTCGCAGACTTTGCTCAGCACAGGCAAGAGTCCGATAGGCCGGTATGACTTGGGTGTTGCGTAGTCATCCTTGCCCGGCTTCGGGATCACCTTGATTCTTGCAGATTTCCAGGGTGTAGGAAAGTGTCCTAGCCGCAAGCAGCTGTTATAGATGGCCAACTGGATTTCTGGGAATACTAGGTGACCCCTCAGGCAGATATCTGAGGTGAGTCCGTCTTCCCCGGGAGACTTGCTGGAGTTCATCTGACTATATACAGTCTTGACTTCTTCTAGGGTGAACAGTGGGCTGGTTTTCGGGTATTCGGAGTCTCTACTGATCTCGCACAAAAGCCCCTCCGTCTTTGTTCTGACTTCACGATGGTATTCTGCATCTTGCGTAGGATCGTCAGGTGAAAAGAAGGTGTCGGCGAGTATTTGCGCAGATCCTGCAGAATCCAGCACATCGCTGTTCGGGGACGCTCGTAGTAGCGTATCGGTGTCATGACGCTCACAAAGCTTGAGAACCCTGTACGACCTTTGCCACACTGTCTCCTTTTTCTCAGTATTGCAGAACTCCTTCCAGCTGGCAGTGATGGTAGTCTGTATCAGAGATTTGTACTCTGCCTTCAGCCGTTGGTATTGGTTGACTAACTCAGTTTTCCTTGCTTGGTTTGCGTTCTGTATTCTTCTTCTGTACCTGAGCACTTCTTTCTTCTTTTCTGCTAATTCTTTCGTCCACCATACCACAGCTTTAGGTTTGGCACCACTCTGCTTCACGGGCATGCTAGCTCGACTGGCTTCGGTCAATATCCTGGTGTAGTTACGGATCAGCTCATCCAACTCTTCCGCTGTAGTCATCTCCAGTACTTTTTCAGGTGTTATGTTCTCCTGCTCGACTCTATGTTTAACTTCTTGTCTGAATTTGGTCCAATCAGCTTTTTCTGTTTTGAAAATTCGTGTTGAACTACTCTCTTTTGTTGTAGTTTGTGTGCTGTTCGCAACAGAAAAAGTGATCATGCGATGATCGGATAGTGTAACTACCCCTGGATCCACCCGCCAGTGTCCAATCTTTTCAATGAGACTACTGGAACACACCGTGACGTCAATTATACTTGTGTATAGCCTGTCTCCTCTGTGAATATAAAACGTCGGCGTGTTGCCTTCATTGAGGACGTGAAGATCGAGCTGAGACGTCAGATCCATGAACTCTCGTCCCCTCCGATCGTCCACGTCTGATCCCCACCAGGTACTGGCCGCGTTTAAATCTCCGCCTACAATTAGGTTAGGAGTGTCAAGTTTTGTCACAATGTACTCAATTTTGGACAGGTCATCCCGTATGTCAATGGTCTTGTCTAGGTACAAAGAAATGAACCCGATTCTGGTACCGTTCACCTTGAGGATGCAGCCCACCATCGATTCGAAAACCAAGTCCGGGTTTTGCTCAACTTCAATGTTGGCATCCGTAATTGCTATAGCCGCCCGGACCGGGTTATTCTGATCGCTGGTGGACTTCTGTATTATTCTCACGTTGGGCGCTGTGACGTGGGCCTTTGCCCCGGTATAGGGTTCCTGCAGGAGAATAATGGAGATGCGTTTTTCGGCAGCCGCCTGAAAGCATTCCTTGGTTGCAGCGAACCCTCTACCCAGATTGACCTGTCCTACTGTTGTTTTACAATTTCTGTTGAAGGTCTCCGTGACAACTGTATCTTAACAAAAGTAGGTCACCGCAGACCGCGCTAAACGGTCCCAGCGTTGCCACTCCGGGCACGAGGAGCTGAAGGCGGGATGCGCGAAACTGCTGTGACCTGTGATCCTGCAGTTAATGCAGCTGGGGTCTGCGCTGCGTTCTGTGCAGGCACGAGTGTCGTGCGCGCCTGCGCAGTAGCCGCAGCATCGCTCACTATTGCAGTCTCGGGCGATGTGGCCAAATCCCAGGCAGTTAAAGCACTGTTTGACGGGGGAGTGGTCCATCGCTGGTACAATCTGGTAGCCAACTCTGAGTTCCTGGCCTTTGAAGCTGCGCCATATGTAAGGGCTGACCTCGACGATGACGTTATTCCTCGAGTCATTTCGGCCTTTCGTTCTGCGCAAAACCTTAACGTGAGCTTTTTCGGTGGTGGTGTCAGGCAGAAGTTTCGAGTTTTGCTTCACAAGTGCTTCCTCTAATTTTGCATCACTCAGATCTGGTGCAACTCCTACCAGTTTGAGCAGCGGTCTGCGAACCGCGGGCTGCGATACTGTGAGCCGACCGGCAGTTTTAATTGCCTCAGAAAGCCGTGTGCGATCCTTCTCAGTGTCGCAGTTTATCACGACCTTCTGATTGCGGGTGGTCCGCATACCATTGATCCCGATGCCCAACTGTACGACGTCGACCTTTTCTTTAATATTTTTAACCACTTCGTGGCCGGAGTGCTGCGGATCTATAGACTCCACCATTATTGGGTAGCGTGGTCTCATGAGCGCGTCCCTGTAGCTTGGACGGTTATTTGTTTCCTCGTTATTTTTGCTTATTGCAGGCTGACTCTCCAGTGTGTTGAGTTCTTGGTGTCCACGACATGGTGGTGGCGGTTGGCTGATCACCGCTCCTAAGGTCTTCAACTGAGTTTGGATGTCGCTGAGAGCCTGGTTAGTAGTTTCCGTTAAGTGTCTATTTTTGGACAACTCTTCCCTGATTGCGTCACGTACAATAACGGCAATCGAGTTGTTTGGGCTAGTATCCGGGAGTACGGAATTGCTAGGCATGTCATCAACGGTCTTCGGCAATTCACAATCTTTGTAGTCACTGAGACGTACAGCAATATCATACAGCTCCTCAAGGCAGTGCTTCAGGACCTTTTTATTGTTCACTATATTTCCAGGTTGTTCCAGTGCACGGAGCGCCTCCCGGTAGGTGCTCGACGCCTTTGCGACCAATGCCCTCGGAGTTCCTGGTGGAAGCAGGTTGACTTTGGAGGCATCAGAAGACCGAGTCTTCGGTGTTTCGCAGGCCTCAGAGGGCCCTGGCAGCTGAGCGTCTGTTTCTGCCACATCGGCAACGGGCGCATTACTTTCAGTCATGGAGGAATTGGGGCTAATGATGATTCTAAGTTTTGGCGCAAACGGCACCCGCTGTGGTTTAGGCATTGCCCCTAATTCTACGGTTTCTTTTTCAGGGGGTGTATCTGCGGCTAAAGGAGCGGCGGTTGCAGCAGCAGCTGCGGCAGCACTCGCTCTTCGAGTTTTTATAGGTGAGTGTTTTATCATTGCGATGTTTTATCAAATTAACTAATGTGTTCTTTTTTCCTATTTCAGGTGCTGAAGACGAGAAGGAAGGTTGGTGGAGCAAGTGATAAATTGCTGAAGGCTAGATCGGCAAAATGTAGCAATAATTATTAGTTAATACACGTAAAAGTCCAAGAGAAGAAGAAGAATCGGGGTAAAGTTAAATGGTAGTCTTCGGAGCTAAACTGGTCAAAAAGACGGTAAACAAGTCCACAAAACAACTTTCCGAGGCGTAAGTATATCAGAGAGTGAGGTGGCGCTCTCGCTAGGGTATTGCCGTACTTCGGCACCTTAGTGCTTGACCACTGGGAGGGAGGGTGGGCGTTTTTCAATTTTCTTGTCCCTACCGGACAAGAGACGAGAGGGGAACACGTTCCCGACGTTCCTGAGGGCTGACGGACTCTAAAACAGGTAGATATTTGACTTTGAAGTTTTAATAAATTTTTAATATGAAATTTTAATGTTTACGTCTTAAATTGTTATTACAGGTGGGAAAACGGTGGGGAATCCACGGGGGGGCAAGGAGATGCTTTAAGAGCAATATCTGGAAGGCAACAAATCAACTAAAGGGTAAGTATCTGCGACTTTAAAATTGTGTCTGAGAATTTAGTATGGAGATTGCAATTGGTTAGGTAACCTCGGTTTCCTTCAAAAATTTTTAGGATGGGCGTTTTTATTCAATTTTCTTGTCCCTACCGGACAAGAGACGAGAGGGGAACACGTTCCCGACGTTCCTGAGGGCTGACGGACTCTAAAACAGGTAGATATTTGACTTTGAAGTTTTAATAAATTTTTAATATGAAATTTTAATGTTTACGTCTTAAATTGTTATTACAGGTGGGAAAACGGTGGGGAATCCACGGGGGGGCAAGGAGATGCTTTAAGAGCAATATCTGGAAGGCAACAAATCAACTAAAGGGTAAGTATCTGCGACTTTAAAATTGTGTCTGAGAATTTAGTATGGAGATTGCAATTGGTTAGGTAACCTCGGTTTCCTTCAAAAATTTTTAGGATGGGCGTTTTTATTCAATTTTCTTGTCCCTACCGGACAAGAGACGAGAGGGGAACACGTTCCCGACGTTCCTGAGGGCTGACGGACTCTAAAACAGGTAGATATTTGACTTTGAAGTTTTAATAAATTTTTAATATGAAATTTTAATGTTTACGTCTTAAATTGTTATTACAGGTGGGAAAACGGTGGGGAATCCACGGGGGGGCAAGGAGATGCTTTAAGAGCAATATCTGGAAGGCAACAAATCAACTAAAGGGTAAGTATCTGCGACTTTAAAATTGTGTCTGAGAATTTAGTATGGAGATTGCAATTGGTTAGGTAACCTCGGTTTCCTTCAAAAATTTTTAGGATGGGCGTTTTTATTCAATTTTCTTGTCCCTACCGGACAAGAGACGAGAGGGGAACACGTTCCCGACGTTCCTGAGGGCTGACGGACTCTAAAACAGGTAGATATTTGACTTTGAAGTTTTAATAAATTTTTAATATGAAATTTTAATGTTTACGTCTTAAATTGTTATTACAGGTGGGAAAACGGTGGGGAATCCACGGGGGGGCAAGGAGATGCTTTAAGAGCAATATCTGGAAGGCAACAAATCAACTAAAGGGTAAGTATCTGCGACTTTAAAATTGTGTCTGAGAATTTAGTATGGAGATTGCAATTGGTTAGGTAACCTCGGTTTCCTTCAAAAATTTTTAGGATGGGCGTTTTTATTCAATTTTCTTGTCCCTACCGGACAAGAGACGAGAGGGGAACACGTTCCCGACGTTCCTGAGGGCTGACGGACTCTAAAACAGGTAGATATTTGACTTTGAAGTTTTAATAAATTTTTAATATGAAATTTTAATGTTTACGTCTTAAATTGTTATTACAGGTGGGAAAACGGTGGGGAATCCACGGGGGGGCAAGGAGATGCTTTAAGAGCAATATCTGGAAGGCAACAAATCAACTAAAGGGTAAGTATCTGCGACTTTAAAATTGTGTCTGAGAATTTAGTATGGAGATTGCAATTGGTTAGGTAACCTCGGTTTCCTTCAAAAATTTTTAGGATGGGCGTTTTTATTCAATTTTCTTGTCCCTACCGGACAAGAGACGAGAGGGGAACACGTTCCCGACGTTCCTGAGGGCTGACGGACTCTAAAACAGGTAGATATTTGACTTTGAAGTTTTAATAAATTTTTAATATGAAATTTTAATGTTTACGTCTTAAATTGTTATTACAGGTGGGAAAACGGTGGGGAATCCACGGGGGGGCAAGGAGATGCTTTAAGAGCAATATCTGGAAGGCAACAAATCAACTAAAGGGTAAGTATCTGCGACTTTAAAATTGTGTCTGAGAATTTAGTATGGAGATTGCAATTGGTTAGGTAACCTCGGTTTCCTTCAAAAATTTTTAGGATGGGCGTTTTTATTCAATTTTCTTGTCCCTACCGGACAAGAGACGAGAGGGGAACACGTTCCCGACGTTCCTGAGGGCTGACGGACTCTAAAACAGGTAGATATTTGACTTTGAAGTTTTAATAAATTTTTAATATGAAATTTTAATGTTTACGTCTTAAATTGTTATTACAGGTGGGAAAACGGTGGGGAATCCACGGGGGGGCAAGGAGATGCTTTAAGAGCAATATCTGGAAGGCAACAAATCAACTAAAGGGTAAGTATCTGCGACTTTAAAATTGTGTCTGAGAATTTAGTATGGAGATTGCAATTGGTTAGGTAACCTCGGTTTCCTTCAAAAATTTTTAGGATGGGCGTTTTTATTCAATTTTCTTGTCCCTACCGGACAAGAGACGAGAGGGGAACACGTTCCCGACGTTCCTGAGGGCTGACGGACTCTAAAACAGGTAGATATTTGACTTTGAAGTTTTAATAAATTTTTAATATGAAATTTTAATGTTTACGTCTTAAATTGTTATTACAGGTGGGAAAACGGTGGGGAATCCACGGGGGGGCAAGGAGATGCTTTAAGAGCAATATCTGGAAGGCAACAAATCAACTAAAGGGTAAGTATCTGCGACTTTAAAATTGTGTCTGAGAATTTAGTATGGAGATTGCAATTGGTTAGGTAACCTCGGTTTCCTTCAAAAATTTTTAGGATGGGCGTTTTTATTCAATTTTCTTGTCCCTACCGGACAAGAGACGAGAGGGGAACACGTTCCCGACGTTCCTGAGGGCTGACGGACTCTAAAACAGGTAGATATTTGACTTTGAAGTTTTAATAAATTTTTAATATGAAATTTTAATGTTTACGTCTTAAATTGTTATTACAGGTGGGAAAACGGTGGGGAATCCACGGGGGGGCAAGGAGATGCTTTAAGAGCAATATCTGGAAGGCAACAAATCAACTAAAGGGTAAGTATCTGCGACTTTAAAATTGTGTCTGAGAATTTAGTATGGAGATTGCAATTGGTTAGGTAACCTCGGTTTCCTTCAAAAATTTTTAGGATGGGCGTTTTTATTCAATTTTCTTGTCCCTACCGGACAAGAGACGAGAGGGGAACACGTTCCCGACGTTCCTGAGGGCTGACGGACTCTAAAACAGGTAGATATTTGACTTTGAAGTTTTAATAAATTTTTAATATGAAATTTTAATGTTTACGTCTTAAATTGTTATTACAGGTGGGAAAACGGTGGGGAATCCACGGGGGGGCAAGGAGATGCTTTAAGAGCAATATCTGGAAGGCAACAAATCAACTAAAGGGTAAGTATCTGCGACTTTAAAATTGTGTCTGAGAATTTAGTATGGAGATTGCAATTGGTTAGGTAACCTCGGTTTCCTTCAAAAATTTTTAGGATGGGCGTTTTTATTCAATTTTCTTGTCCCTACCGGACAAGAGACGAGAGGGGAACACGTTCCCGACGTTCCTGAGGGCTGACGGACTCTAAAACAGGTAGATATTTGACTTTGAAGTTTTAATAAATTTTTAATATGAAATTTTAATGTTTACGTCTTAAATTGTTATTACAGGTGGGAAAACGGTGGGGAATCCACGGGGGGGCAAGGAGATGCTTTAAGAGCAATATCTGGAAGGCAACAAATCAACTAAAGGGTAAGTATCTGCGACTTTAAAATTGTGTCTGAGAATTTAGTATGGAGATTGCAATTGGTTAGGTAACCTCGGTTTCCTTCAAAAATTTTTAGGATGGGCGTTTTTATTCAATTTTCTTGTCCCTACCGGACAAGAGACGAGAGGGGAACACGTTCCCGACGTTCCTGAGGGCTGACGGACTCTAAAACAGGTAGATATTTGACTTTGAAGTTTTAATAAATTTTTAATATGAAATTTTAATGTTTACGTCTTAAATTGTTATTACAGGTGGGAAAACGGTGGGGAATCCACGGGGGGGCAAGGAGATGCTTTAAGAGCAATATCTGGAAGGCAACAAATCAACTAAAGGGTAAGTATCTGCGACTTTAAAATTGTGTCTGAGAATTTAGTATGGAGATTGCAATTGGTTAGGTAACCTCGGTTTCCTTCAAAAATTTTTAGGATGGGCGTTTTTATTCAATTTTCTTGTCCCTACCGGACAAGAGACGAGAGGGGAACACGTTCCCGACGTTCCTGAGGGCTGACGGACTCTAAAACAGGTAGATATTTGACTTTGAAGTTTTAATAAATTTTTAATATGAAATTTTAATGTTTACGTCTTAAATTGTTATTACAGGTGGGAAAACGGTGGGGAATCCACGGGGGGGCAAGGAGATGCTTTAAGAGCAATATCTGGAAGGCAACAAATCAACTAAAGGGTAAGTATCTGCGACTTTAAAATTGTGTCTGAGAATTTAGTATGGAGATTGCAATTGGTTAGGTAACCTCGGTTTCCTTCAAAAATTTTTAGGATGGGCGTTTTTATTCAATTTTCTTGTCCCTACCGGACAAGAGACGAGAGGGGAACACGTTCCCGACGTTCCTGAGGGCTGACGGACTCTAAAACAGGTAGATATTTGACTTTGAAGTTTTAATAAATTTTTAATATGAAATTTTAATGTTTACGTCTTAAATTGTTATTACAGGTGGGAAAACGGTGGGGAATCCACGGGGGGGCAAGGAGATGCTTTAAGAGCAATATCTGGAAGGCAACAAATCAACTAAAGGGTAAGTATCTGCGACTTTAAAATTGTGTCTGAGAATTTAGTATGGAGATTGCAATTGGTTAGGTAACCTCGGTTTCCTTCAAAAATTTTTAGGATGGGCGTTTTTATTCAATTTTCTTGTCCCTACCGGACAAGAGACGAGAGGGGAACACGTTCCCGACGTTCCTGAGGGCTGACGGACTCTAAAACAGGTAGATATTTGACTTTGAAGTTTTAATAAATTTTTAATATGAAATTTTAATGTTTACGTCTTAAATTGTTATTACAGGTGGGAAAACGGTGGGGAATCCACGGGGGGGCAAGGAGATGCTTTAAGAGCAATATCTGGAAGGCAACAAATCAACTAAAGGGTAAGTATCTGCGACTTTAAAATTGTGTCTGAGAATTTAGTATGGAGATTGCAATTGGTTAGGTAACCTCGGTTTCCTTCAAAAATTTTTAGGATGGGCGTTTTTATTCAATTTTCTTGTCCCTACCGGACAAGAGACGAGAGGGGAACACGTTCCCGACGTTCCTGAGGGCTGACGGACTCTAAAACAGGTAGATATTTGACTTTGAAGTTTTAATAAATTTTTAATATGAAATTTTAATGTTTACGTCTTAAATTGTTATTACAGGTGGGAAAACGGTGGGGAATCCACGGGGGGGCAAGGAGATGCTTTAAGAGCAATATCTGGAAGGCAACAAATCAACTAAAGGGTAAGTATCTGCGACTTTAAAATTGTGTCTGAGAATTTAGTATGGAGATTGCAATTGGTTAGGTAACCTCGGTTTCCTTCAAAAATTTTTAGGATGGGCGTTTTTATTCAATTTTCTTGTCCCTACCGGACAAGAGACGAGAGGGGAACACGTTCCCGACGTTCCTGAGGGCTGACGGACTCTAAAACAGGTAGATATTTGACTTTGAAGTTTTAATAAATTTTTAATATGAAATTTTAATGTTTACGTCTTAAATTGTTATTACAGGTGGGAAAACGGTGGGGAATCCACGGGGGGGCAAGGAGATGCTTTAAGAGCAATATCTGGAAGGCAACAAATCAACTAAAGGGTAAGTATCTGCGACTTTAAAATTGTGTCTGAGAATTTAGTATGGAGATTGCAATTGGTTAGGTAACCTCGGTTTCCTTCAAAAATTTTTAGGATGGGCGTTTTTATTCAATTTTCTTGTCCCTACCGGACAAGAGACGAGAGGGGAACACGTTCCCGACGTTCCTGAGGGCTGACGGACTCTAAAACAGGTAGATATTTGACTTTGAAGTTTTAATAAATTTTTAATATGAAATTTTAATGTTTACGTCTTAAATTGTTATTACAGGTGGGAAAACGGTGGGGAATCCACGGGGGGGCAAGGAGATGCTTTAAGAGCAATATCTGGAAGGCAACAAATCAACTAAAGGGTAAGTATCTGCGACTTTAAAATTGTGTCTGAGAATTTAGTATGGAGATTGCAATTGGTTAGGTAACCTCGGTTTCCTTCAAAAATTTTTAGGATGGGCGTTTTTATTCAATTTTCTTGTCCCTACCGGACAAGAGACGAGAGGGGAACACGTTCCCGACGTTCCTGAGGGCTGACGGACTCTAAAACAGGTAGATATTTGACTTTGAAGTTTTAATAAATTTTTAATATGAAATTTTAATGTTTACGTCTTAAATTGTTATTACAGGTGGGAAAACGGTGGGGAATCCACGGGGGGGCAAGGAGATGCTTTAAGAGCAATATCTGGAAGGCAACAAATCAACTAAAGGGTAAGTATCTGCGACTTTAAAATTGTGTCTGAGAATTTAGTATGGAGATTGCAATTGGTTAGGTAACCTCGGTTTCCTTCAAAAATTTTTAGGATGGGCGTTTTTATTCAATTTTCTTGTCCCTACCGGACAAGAGACGAGAGGGGAACACGTTCCCGACGTTCCTGAGGGCTGACGGACTCTAAAACAGGTAGATATTTGACTTTGAAGTTTTAATAAATTTTTAATATGAAATTTTAATGTTTACGTCTTAAATTGTTATTACAGGTGGGAAAACGGTGGGGAATCCACGGGGGGGCAAGGAGATGCTTTAAGAGCAATATCTGGAAGGCAACAAATCAACTAAAGGGTAAGTATCTGCGACTTTAAAATTGTGTCTGAGAATTTAGTATGGAGATTGCAATTGGTTAGGTAACCTCGGTTTCCTTCAAAAATTTTTAGGATGGGCGTTTTTATTCAATTTTCTTGTCCCTACCGGACAAGAGACGAGAGGGGAACACGTTCCCGACGTTCCTGAGGGCTGACGGACTCTAAAACAGGTAGATATTTGACTTTGAAGTTTTAATAAATTTTTAATATGAAATTTTAATGTTTACGTCTTAAATTGTTATTACAGGTGGGAAAACGGTGGGGAATCCACGGGGGGGCAAGGAGATGCTTTAAGAGCAATATCTGGAAGGCAACAAATCAACTAAAGGGTAAGTATCTGCGACTTTAAAATTGTGTCTGAGAATTTAGTATGGAGATTGCAATTGGTTAGGTAACCTCGGTTTCCTTCAAAAATTTTTAGGATGGGCGTTTTTATTCAATTTTCTTGTCCCTACCGGACAAGAGACGAGAGGGGAACACGTTCCCGACGTTCCTGAGGGCTGACGGACTCTAAAACAGGTAGATATTTGACTTTGAAGTTTTAATAAATTTTTAATATGAAATTTTAATGTTTACGTCTTAAATTGTTATTACAGGTGGGAAAACGGTGGGGAATCCACGGGGGGGCAAGGAGATGCTTTAAGAGCAATATCTGGAAGGCAACAAATCAACTAAAGGGTAAGTATCTGCGACTTTAAAATTGTGTCTGAGAATTTAGTATGGAGATTGCAATTGGTTAGGTAACCTCGGTTTCCTTCAAAAATTTTTAGGATGGGCGTTTTTATTCAATTTTCTTGTCCCTACCGGACAAGAGACGAGAGGGGAACACGTTCCCGACGTTCCTGAGGGCTGACGGACTCTAAAACAGGTAGATATTTGACTTTGAAGTTTTAATAAATTTTTAATATGAAATTTTAATGTTTACGTCTTAAATTGTTATTACAGGTGGGAAAACGGTGGGGAATCCACGGGGGGGCAAGGAGATGCTTTAAGAGCAATATCTGGAAGGCAACAAATCAACTAAAGGGTAAGTATCTGCGACTTTAAAATTGTGTCTGAGAATTTAGTATGGAGATTGCAATTGGTTAGGTAACCTCGGTTTCCTTCAAAAATTTTTAGGATGGGCGTTTTTATTCAATTTTCTTGTCCCTACCGGACAAGAGACGAGAGGGGAACACGTTCCCGACGTTCCTGAGGGCTGACGGACTCTAAAACAGGTAGATATTTGACTTTGAAGTTTTAATAAATTTTTAATATGAAATTTTAATGTTTACGTCTTAAATTGTTATTACAGGTGGGAAAACGGTGGGGAATCCACGGGGGGGCAAGGAGATGCTTTAAGAGCAATATCTGGAAGGCAACAAATCAACTAAAGGGTAAGTATCTGCGACTTTAAAATTGTGTCTGAGAATTTAGTATGGAGATTGCAATTGGTTAGGTAACCTCGGTTTCCTTCAAAAATTTTTAGGATGGGCGTTTTTATTCAATTTTCTTGTCCCTACCGGACAAGAGACGAGAGGGGAACACGTTCCCGACGTTCCTGAGGGCTGACGGACTCTAAAACAGGTAGATATTTGACTTTGAAGTTTTAATAAATTTTTAATATGAAATTTTAATGTTTACGTCTTAAATTGTTATTACAGGTGGGAAAACGGTGGGGAATCCACGGGGGGGCAAGGAGATGCTTTAAGAGCAATATCTGGAAGGCAACAAATCAACTAAAGGGTAAGTATCTGCGACTTTAAAATTGTGTCTGAGAATTTAGTATGGAGATTGCAATTGGTTAGGTAACCTCGGTTTCCTTCAAAAATTTTTAGGATGGGCGTTTTTATTCAATTTTCTTGTCCCTACCGGACAAGAGACGAGAGGGGAACACGTTCCCGACGTTCCTGAGGGCTGACGGACTCTAAAACAGGTAGATATTTGACTTTGAAGTTTTAATAAATTTTTAATATGAAATTTTAATGTTTACGTCTTAAATTGTTATTACAGGTGGGAAAACGGTGGGGAATCCACGGGGGGGCAAGGAGATGCTTTAAGAGCAATATCTGGAAGGCAACAAATCAACTAAAGGGTAAGTATCTGCGACTTTAAAATTGTGTCTGAGAATTTAGTATGGAGATTGCAATTGGTTAGGTAACCTCGGTTTCCTTCAAAAATTTTTAGGATGGGCGTTTTTATTCAATTTTCTTGTCCCTACCGGACAAGAGACGAGAGGGGAACACGTTCCCGACGTTCCTGAGGGCTGACGGACTCTAAAACAGGTAGATATTTGACTTTGAAGTTTTAATAAATTTTTAATATGAAATTTTAATGTTTACGTCTTAAATTGTTATTACAGGTGGGAAAACGGTGGGGAATCCACGGGGGGGCAAGGAGATGCTTTAAGAGCAATATCTGGAAGGCAACAAATCAACTAAAGGGTAAGTATCTGCGACTTTAAAATTGTGTCTGAGAATTTAGTATGGAGATTGCAATTGGTTAGGTAACCTCGGTTTCCTTCAAAAATTTTTAGGATGGGCGTTTTTATTCAATTTTCTTGTCCCTACCGGACAAGAGACGAGAGGGGAACACGTTCCCGACGTTCCTGAGGGCTGACGGACTCTAAAACAGGTAGATATTTGACTTTGAAGTTTTAATAAATTTTTAATATGAAATTTTAATGTTTACGTCTTAAATTGTTATTACAGGTGGGAAAACGGTGGGGAATCCACGGGGGGCAAGGAGATGCTTTAAGAGCAATATCTGGAAGGCAACAAATCAACTAAAGGGTAAGTATCTGCGACTTTAAAATTGTGTCTGAGAATTTAGTATGGAGATTGCAATTGGTTAGGTAACCTCGGTTTCCTTCAAAAATTTTTAGGATGGGCGTTTTTATTCAATTTTCTTGTCCCTACCGGACAAGAGACGAGAGGGGAACACGTTCCCGACGTTCCTGAGGGCTGACGGACTCTAAAACAGGTAGATATTTGACTTTGAAGTTTTAATAAATTTTTAATATGAAATTTTAATGTTTACGTCTTAAATTGTTATTACAGGTGGGAAAACGGTGGGGAATCCACGGGGGGGCAAGGAGATGCTTTAAGAGCAATATCTGGAAGGCAACAAATCAACTAAAGGGTAAGTATCTGCGACTTTAAAATTGTGTCTGAGAATTTAGTATGGAGATTGCAATTGGTTAGGTAACCTCGGTTTCCTTCAAAAATTTTTAGGATGGGCGTTTTTATTCAATTTTCTTGTCCCTACCGGACAAGAGACGAGAGGGGAACACGTTCCCGACGTTCCTGAGGGCTGACGGACTCTAAAACAGGTAGATATTTGACTTTGAAGTTTTAATAAATTTTTAATATGAAATTTTAATGTTTACGTCTTAAATTGTTATTACAGGTGGGAAAACGGTGGGGAATCCACGGGGGGGCAAGGAGATGCTTTAAGAGCAATATCTGGAAGGCAACAAATCAACTAAAGGGTAAGTATCTGCGACTTTAAAATTGTGTCTGAGAATTTAGTATGGAGATTGCAATTGGTTAGGTAACCTCGGTTTCCTTCAAAAATTTTTAGGATGGGCGTTTTTATTCAATTTTCTTGTCCCTACCGGACAAGAGACGAGAGGGGAACACGTTCCCGACGTTCCTGAGGGCTGACGGACTCTAAAACAGGTAGATATTTGACTTTGAAGTTTTAATAAATTTTTAATATGAAATTTTAATGTTTACGTCTTAAATTGTTATTACAGGTGGGAAAACGGTGGGGAATCCACGGGGGGGCAAGGAGATGCTTTAAGAGCAATATCTGGAAGGCAACAAATCAACTAAAGGGTAAGTATCTGCGACTTTAAAATTGTGTCTGAGAATTTAGTATGGAGATTGCAATTGGTTAGGTAACCTCGGTTTCCTTCAAAAATTTTTAGGATGGGCGTTTTTATTCAATTTTCTTGTCCCTACCGGACAAGAGACGAGAGGGGAACACGTTCCCGACGTTCCTGAGGGCTGACGGACTCTAAAACAGGTAGATATTTGACTTTGAAGTTTTAATAAATTTTTAATATGAAATTTTAATGTTTACGTCTTAAATTGTTATTACAGGTGGGAAAACGGTGGGGAATCCACGGGGGGGCAAGGAGATGCTTTAAGAGCAATATCTGGAAGGCAACAAATCAACTAAAGGGTAAGTATCTGCGACTTTAAAATTGTGTCTGAGAATTTAGTATGGAGATTGCAATTGGTTAGGTAACCTCGGTTTCCTTCAAAAATTTTTAGGATGGGCGTTTTTATTCAATTTTCTTGTCCCTACCGGACAAGAGACGAGAGGGGAACACGTTCCCGACGTTCCTGAGGGCTGACGGACTCTAAAACAGGTAGATATTTGACTTTGAAGTTTTAATAAATTTTTAATATGAAATTTTAATGTTTACGTCTTAAATTGTTATTACAGGTGGGAAAACGGTGGGGAATCCACGGGGGGGCAAGGAGATGCTTTAAGAGCAATATCTGGAAGGCAACAAATCAACTAAAGGGTAAGTATCTGCGACTTTAAAATTGTGTCTGAGAATTTAGTATGGAGATTGCAATTGGTTAGGTAACCTCGGTTTCCTTCAAAAATTTTTAGGATGGGCGTTTTTATTCAATTTTCTTGTCCCTACCGGACAAGAGACGAGAGGGGAACACGTTCCCGACGTTCCTGAGGGCTGACGGACTCTAAACAGGTAGATATTTGACTTTGAAGTTTTAATAAATTTTTAATATGAAATTTTAATGTTTACGTCTTAAATTGTTATTACAGGTGGGAAAACGGTGGGGAATCCACGGGGGGGCAAGGAGATGCTTTAAGAGCAATATCTGGAAGGCAACAAATCAACTAAAGGGTAAGTATCTGCGACTTTAAAATTGTGTCTGAGAATTTAGTATGGAGATTGCAATTGGTTAGGTAACCTCGGTTTCCTTCAAAAATTTTTAGGATGGGCGTTTTTATTCAATTTTCTTGTCCCTACCGGACAAGAGACGAGAGGGGAACACGTTCCCGACGTTCCTGAGGGCTGACGGACTCTAAAACAGGTAGATATTTGACTTTGAAGTTTTAATAAATTTTTAATATGAAATTTTAATGTTTACGTCTTAAATTGTTATTACAGGTGGGAAAACGGTGGGGAATCCACGGGGGGGCAAGGAGATGCTTTAAGAGCAATATCTGGAAGGCAACAAATCAACTAAAGGGTAAGTATCTGCGACTTTAAATTGTGTCTGAGAATTTAGTATGGAGATTGCAATTGGTTAGGTAACCTCGGTTTCCTTCAAAAATTTTTAGGATGGGCGTTTTTATTCAATTTTCTTGTCCCTACCGGACAAGAGACGAGAGGGGAACACGTTCCCGACGTTCCTGAGGGCTGACGGACTCTAAAACAGGTAGATATTTGACTTTGAAGTTTTAATAAATTTTTAATATGAATTTTAATGTTTACGTCTTAAATTGTTATTACAGGTGGGAAAACGGTGGGGAATCCACGGGGGGGCAAGGAGATGCTTTAAGAGCAATATCTGGAAGGCAACAAATCAACTAAAGGGTAAGTATCTGCGACTTTAAAATTGTGTCTGAGAATTTAGTATGGAGATTGCAATTGGTTAGGTAACCTCGGTTTCCTTCAAAAATTTTTAGGATGGGCGTTTTTATTCAATTTTCTTGTCCCTACCGGACAAGAGACGAGAGGGGAACACGTTCCCGACGTTCCTGAGGGCTGACGGACTCTAAAACAGGTAGATATTTGACTTGAAGTTTTAATAAATTTTTAATATGAAATTTTAATGTTTACGTCTTAAATTGTTATTACAGGTGGGAAAACGGTGGGGAATCCACGGGGGGGCAAGGAGATGCTTTAAGAGCAATATCTGGAAGGCAACAAATCAACTAAAGGGTAAGTATCTGCGACTTTAAAATTGTGTCTGAGAATTTAGTATGGAGATTGCAATTGGTTAGGTAACCTCGGTTTCCTTCAAAAATTTTTAGGATGGGCGTTTTTATTCAATTTTCTTGTCCCTACCGGACAAGAGACGAGAGGGGAACACGTTCCCGACGTTCCTGAGGGCTGACGGACTCTAAAACAGGTAGATATTTGACTTTGAAGTTTTAATAAATTTTTAATATGAAATTTTAATGTTTACGTCTTAAATTGTTATTACAGGTGGGAAAACGGTGGGGAATCCACGGGGGGGCAAGGAGATGCTTTAAGAGCAATATCTGGAAGGCAACAAATCAACTAAAGGGTAAGTATCTGCGACTTTAAAATTGTGTCTGAGAATTTAGTATGGAGATTGCAATGGTTAGGTAACCTCGGTTTCCTTCAAAAATTTTTAGGATGGGCGTTTTTATTCAATTTTCTTGTCCCTACCGGACAAGAGACGAGAGGGGAACACGTTCCCGACGTTCCTGAGGGCTGACGGACTCTAAAACAGGTAGATATTTGACTTTGAAGTTTTAATAAATTTTTAATATGAAATTTTAATGTTTACGTCTTAAATTGTTATTACAGGTGGGAAAACGGTGGGGAATCCACGGGGGGGCAAGGAGATGCTTTAAGAGCAATATCTGGAAGGCAACAAATCAACTAAAGGGTAAGTATCTGCGACTTTAAAATTGTGTCTGAGAATTTAGTATGGAGATTGCAATTGGTTAGGTA